>VZSF01000225.1:831593-848029 GCA_013398295.1 Chionis minor
AAAAAAAAAAGTGGGAACTTGTCTCCCCTCTCCTGGTTCCTCTTCCCTTGGCTCCCGCTGAAAGGCAGTGTCCCTCCCTCCCTGTGTAAGAACAAGTCCTACACCAACCAAGGTTCAAAGATGCCACAATAGTTTTTTGTCCTTTAGACAATTATTCTCTCGCCCGATGACCCCTCCCCACCCAGGAAGGGGAATTGGGAAAAAACAAGGAAACCGGAGGGTTGAAATCTAAACTGATTTAATAGAATAAGACTAGATAATTAACATTATTAACGCTAAAAAACCAATATTGATCCCGGCACCAATACAAAATACACCGGGATTATACTCAGCCCGCTGTATCAGTAGGAAGCTGTGCACTCCCAGCAGGGCACAGCAAACATCAGACACTGCGAGTGCTACAGCCTTGGGAAGAAGGGAAGGGCTCAGGGGTCCGGCACTGGGGCAAGAAGTTCTCAGGATCACTGCCATCATGGCAGAGAGAAACTCCTCAGCAAAACCTCTAATTTATACTGGATGCGATGTTCAGGATATGAAATAATCCTGTTGGCCAGCTTGGATCAACCGCCCAGGTCTCGCTCCTCCTCATCCCAGAACCTGGCCAGCTTGAAAACATGGAGACCTTGAAATCTGCACACCATAGCTGACTATAAAGTATTTTAACCAAATCAGACACCAGAGTCTTCTAAAAATGTGGTTTTCCCAAGCATTGTAAGACACCTTACTGAAAAGTAAAATTACTGACAAAGAAATTAGTTCTGTGTCACCCAAACCAGGACACAAGGGAGTCCCCCTCCCTGGCTTCGCACAGCAACCCTCTGCATCCAGGACCAAGGAGAAGGGCCGTGGCCCCTCCTCAGTTACCCGGAGGCAGCCAAAGGGAGACTTTGCTCCTGCGGGTTTATCACAGAGCAGCAGTGAATTTCCGCAGTGCCCTGGCTTCGCCAAAGCAAGCCTACCTTGCTGCTCAAAACAGGTTTCCTGCTGCGCGGGAGCCTCTGAGAAGGTCCCAGAGCGTGCAGCAGCTCATCACTGTCTCCAACGTGAGCTGTCTCACCTTCCTTCACAGACTTTACAGTTCTCCTAGAGCAACAGGAAACTTCACCCTCCTAAATCAGTTTGCTCCGTTTCTGTTCTAAGGGACAATCCACCACCCAAACCTGGGGTAGGAAATGCTGAAGTGAGTTTTTCCTCTTCAGAAAAAAACCTCCACCATCTTACCTTGCCCTTCTGCCTGAAAGGAGGAAAAAACCCCACACAAGCACCTCAAGATTGTTTCAGACTGATTAAGACGCACCTGGTTCAGAATTTCATTTTCTTCCCAATGAATAAAACTGGAAAAAAGCAAACGTGATGTTTAATAAGATCCATATATTTTAGTCAATTTTTAGAAAACCCAAAGCAGGGAGGTGGGATTTGCATCACCCCCCACGGTGTTCCCATTAGTAAATACACAGTAGATGTTCCCCTAAACTGCAGAAGATGGGTCCAAATCCATCCTTTTAAAGCCCCTAAGCAACTGGCCGGTAGCTGTGCCATGGGCACAGATGCAGTCAGCAAAGACCAAAGAGGCACAATATCCAAATCACTTGTGCAATTGCTCAATGGCCTGCTTTGGTCAAAATAAGACCTGGAATTTAAAGAAGCCCAGCTCACTCGGTCTGAGCAGATTAGGGAGCAACCACGTAAGCGGCTCAGGCCGCAGAGCCAAGTGTAATGCTGGTGGCAGCTGGAGCAGCGCTCACATAATGACACCTCCAGCGCCTAACGCATAGGGAAAGAACCAGGTTCCTCGTGAAAACACAGGCTCACCTTCCAATCTTCCAGCATAACATTGATGGCCAGGGAAGGCTTTTTAGAGTGGCAGGCTGCTTTGGACTCAAGGGTCTGGCATCAGAAACATCCAGACACTTAAGTATTTTCTTGGTGCTACAGGACCTCCGTACCTTTAAACCCACAGGCCTAAATATTTGACCTCTCAAGAAGTACTTCACCTAGAATGGTGTATCATTTTAAAGCTAGCTTTTACATAGGGCTTGAAATAGGTGTTACTGCTCAAAACCGTACTAAGTCAGTGTTATTTTGTTTGTATTAAAGCAAATCTGAAGTAACAGTTCAACCAATTAATTTTATTATTGTCCCCCAATTGTTTTAATTTTTACATAGTACAAAATTCTCTTCTTTAAGCAATTGGAAAAGAAGAAAAGACTAAGTTCCACATGAAACCAGGATAACACATTTTGCCTAACAGGAAATACACCCTTATCAGATATTTTGAAGTTTGATGTTTTCAATAAGAGCTTAATTTGTACTTATGCTTCAGAGTTCACATGTTCATATGAAACTTTCAGACATCTGGGTTCCAGTTCAGGGTTTATTTGCATACAAAAATATATTATAATGGAAAACAGCATTAAAAGTTCTCACCTATATAAAATTACAAATATATTTCCATAAAAGCAACTTTAAATTAAAATCCAAGCTATATTTTAAAGCAAAATACAGCTGTAACACTTAAGTTATCCTATTCCACCTGCTGCAAAGTAACAACACTGATGTTGCCAGTTAAATACTTGTAGGAGTTTACAAAGGTTATGTTCAGAAGGTGAGTATCTGGGGTAGCAAAGTTATCAGACAAGGGCAGCAGCTCTCAGTGACTGATGTCACTGTCCTTCAGATGGCATCCATAGGCAAGCACAATGCCAAGGATTCATTTCACATACCTGGAAATACAAGACAAAAAAGGTCATTAAGTTCTATATTAAATAAGATTGCATGTTGTTGACATACCAGTCACCTTATCTACGCCCAGCTTGCCAGACTGCCTGACGGGCCAAAATTATGCCTTTTTTTTTTTTAAATTAATACCGGACCCAGAAGGTTAGTGTGTAAAAATTTAAGGCAATTACTGTTCTAATGAGTGCCTTAGGCTTGAAGGGGCATCTGTGCAAATTTCTGTGTAACCGCAAGCATATAGATACAGCACCTCAAAAATGTGATGATAAATAGCAGAAGGAAGTTGGACTTTTTCCTCAGACTTTCTGTGTATGATAAAGTGTATCACTGTAAGACAAGTGGCACGGTATAAATGACACTCTGCTGAAATCACTAGAGATTTGCTTAGTTGGGATTAGAAAAAAAAAAAGCCACACCAAAAAAACCCCCAAAACCTACTACGGCAGGTGGCAATCCCTGCCCTCACCTTCAACATGCCTTGCAAGAGCACACAAAACCTATATACTATAGGCAGCCTCTTAAGAGTTAACTGCAACACGGCTGTGCAAGATACAGCAAAGTAAATATTTGCTGGTTTGGGGTTTCCTCATTCTACACAAACCTTCAAAAAGTCAGAAATTTTTTTTTCAGAACAGTCAATGAGGTTTCAGTGGTAAAGATGGAGTTAGCTCAAGCATACATCCATGACAGAAGTCAAGAAACTAGAAATATATTTTAAGTAAGAGAAGTGAAACCAGGATTAAGATACAAGTAAGACGACAGGGAAGTAGGAAGCTTGTAAGGGCAGCTGTCTTGAGTTAAGTCCAAGGCAGATGGCCAAGGCTTCAAGAATTACAGGGAAGGGAAAATACCGAATGAATACAGGAAACTCTCAGTTCATAGTTTATTAAAGATGGGGGTTGTTCATACCGCTATTTATGCCTAGTTCTACAGTTTTTTGCTTTGAGCTCTATTGTCTGGTTCCATACCAAAAAAAAAGTATCATGTCCCTAACAGCACAGGAAGAAGCAGAAAGAATAGGCAGAGTACACGATTGGAAATAGGAGGGTGGGGTTTTGTTTTTGTTGTTTTTCTTTAAAAATCATAATGAAGAACCTAGTAATGTAACTGGAAAACAAATGTTCTAGATAGTGACAGAAAAACTGATCTAAATTCCATTCCAGTAAAGACAAGCACAAACAGGATTTAGAGATTTACTCTAAGTCTATAGATACCAACATCTGCTCCTTAATTCTTTCATAAAGCTAAGTCTAGAATAAGACTGTTTCCCTCCCCTACAGTTACTCCTCCACTTAACTTTATAACGAAGAAACAACCCCCCCACATTTTAGCTGAGTCTTGAGTACTTAAAGTGACCTTTACTTGATCTATACACTGTCAAGGAGGGGTGAATTGCAGCTGCTTCAGAGGTGAGGACAGGAGTACAGCCTTTGTCACACAAGCTAAACTGCATGCCTTGAACATTCAGGCAAAGACCAGATTTTAGTCTGTTTTACCTTCTTATCCACATAATGATCCATAGGACTAGCAAACCAAAATGAAGCCATATTATACAAAATTATACTACCCTTCCCCCTGCCCCCGTACATTGGCTTGCATTGATTTTTGACAGTAATGAGTGAGATGCAGCCTACTAATAAAAATGTACTTACTTGCTAGTGTTCTGTCAAGATCAGCAATGAAGTCTTCCAGTTCTTTTGTGTCTCCAAGCTTTGCTGTAAAAAGAAGCCACTGCTTAGACGTGACATACTTCTCCAGCAAAAAGAAACACCGGAACCACACAATCCCCCAAATAATTTTCAATAGTATCAAACATGCTGTAGCTCGTTTTCAGGGAAGTGCAACAGGGTTGCTGCAATGTACAAACGCATTTTTAGAAAACAGAGGAGACTGAATTAAAACTCTAGGTTTTATAGTTTTCCTTCTGTGAGAAGAAAAAAAATCCTCTTGTTTAGTTTCCTTAAAAAGCAGAGGCTGAAGTGGAGGGGAAAAAAAAGCTATATGCCCACTATTCCATGTCCTGGGTACTATGGGAGTCCTCCTTACTGCACATATTCAGATGTCGCATTCGTGGCCCTAATCAAGCCCCACCCAGTTTGTTCCCAGTCCTACCCAAATCTAAGACTCTCAAATCATGCCAGTATGTCAGTATCGCCTGTTTGCTATTACATCAGATCCTTTGATCTGGGTCCATAAACTATAAATTTGAATCCAACCATCCACCTGAACTCCCACTGCTGAGAACATGACTGGTTCTACTCAATCTAGTTTTACTACGGGTGGCTTCCTTATCTCATTTCTGTGGTCTATTCCAAGCCAGTTCCAACTATTTCTGTCTTTTTGTCCTCTCATCAGGAAGAGCATCTTGACCTTTAATGTAATTCCTTGCCAAGTATTTCCTGCCAGTTTAACTGAACATTTATTTTTTTTTGCTACCTCTTATTAACTCATCATTTCTCCCCTAGTATCACGCTAATGAGAAAAAAAAAAGCAGTTTACTTTTTTTGTGACTGGTCAATATGGAAAAGACATGAAAGTGTGAAAAGAGAGTGCATGTGAGAAGACTAGTCGTAATGAAAGCACCATGTAGTACGTATGTCTGTTCATTGATTGACAGGTCTGCTCCAGAGTTAATCTAAGTTAACCTGAATGAAACAAGCTCCTGAGAAGTTAGATCAGCTGCAAGACAGAGGCGCTCTGAAACAGCATAGATATAAAAGAGGAAGGAATTACTAGTTCCCACTTGTATCAGCAGCGCAAGGTTTGTATGGATCCCAATAACTGTGTTAAGTTGAATGGCAGCGTATGGTTTTGGAAAAGTCACCTACTGCACCTCCCACCTTCAGGCTAAATATTTCTATATATAGATGGGACACTTAAGCTACCTAGTTGCTTAAATTAAGAACTAACTTGTTTTTCTTCTAAGGTTTTCTTCTGAGTGAAGTATTCTGTAAGTAGCAACACCTTATCAACCAAAAAAAAAAAGTAATTTTCTTTAGCTTGGTGTTTCAAAATAAAGAGTTGCCAGGTCACCTGCAAAGAAGCGTGGATGCAGCGTGCTATTGCTGTTTATAATCAAAAGAGTAATACTTGAATCCAAAGTGTGTTTAACAGCAATTCTTAGTTTTGTTATCATAAAAAAAAAGTCAAAGCATGCATGTGAATCCTGGCTTACAAAAAGAAGCCTACGGAGTCAAGAATTAGGAAGAAATGCCCATAGTTAAAATTAAGTTTACCTTTACATGGAGTTACTGACGGAGATGGCAAGCTTGGAGTAGATGCCATTGGAGAGTTAAGCTTTTCATCACTGAGACTGAAACTACTTCTGTAGAGCGAGTCTGCACCTGTAAAAAAGTTGCATTGTAAGTAAAATTAAAACCTTATGCAATTTTGTAATAGAATTAAAAAGACAGAAACTACCTACATTGGCTTCAACATCTGTAGAACTCAAATTTACAGACGTTGAAGGCAGAGGGACAAATAAATCATAGAATGGTTTAGGTTGGAAGGGATCATCTAGTTCCAACCCCCCTGCCATGGGCAGGGACACCTCCCACTAGACCAGGTTGCTCAAAGCCTCATGCAACCTGGCCTTGAACATTTCCAGGGATGGGGCCACCACAGCTTCCCTTGGCAACATACTCCAGTGCCTCACCACCCTCACAGTGAAGAATTTCTTCCAAATATCTATTCCAAATCTGCCCCCCTCTTCCAGTTTGAAGCCATTACCCCTCGTCCTATCACTACATGCCCTTGTAAAAAGCCCCACTCCAGCTTCCTTGTAGGCCCCTTTCAGATACTGGCAGGCCGCTATAAGGTGTCCCTGGAGCCTTCTCTTCTCCAGGCTGAACAATCCCAACTCCTTCAGCCTGTCCTCCTAGCAGAGGTGCATCTATTGTGTGAAGCCTGTTGTTCCCGCACCTACTGTTGAAAAGCAAGCAAATCCTCACTCCCCAGTAATGAAAGTGCCAGCTTTCCCTGCAGTCAGCGCCATTTGGAAAATACTACAGGAATGGTAATTATCCCACATGCATTAAATTAGGCCTGGCCTGATCTACAATATTCTGAGAAATTCTGGTTACCTGAATTTTTCAAAAGCTATTTAAAAAGCTGAATAAAAAGCTCCAGGACAAGGACAGTCCCCCCCCAGAACAGAGTGTATATTCAGCGTTGTCCTCCATTGTCTCCATACCTTGCTGCTCCAGATCTTGTGTTCTAGGTAATTTATACAGCCTCTTTTAATTTTCTTTTATTCCGTAACTCTCTGGAATTCAGAAAGCAGTAAATCTGTACACAAGATGTTCTGCAATCTTATTTTAGGTGGTCTTTCAAAGAAAGCTTTTATATGCCGTGGAAAGCAACTGGAAAGGTTCCAGTACTGTTCTGATGTTCTTGGATTTTAGACAAGGCCTTAAGACTCAAAAAAAAAAAAAAAAGATCCTTTTCTTGTCTCTTTTCATAAAGAGAGAGTTCCATGATGCACAGTGCACACAAAGTATTAGTCATGGCTCCACTGGAAGGAGGTATTGTCATTGTGTTAGAGACACTAAAACTGCTGGTTCCTGCAGTTTTGAGCCAGTGACCTGAAAAGTGTACTTCTACAAAAAGAAATCATTGTAATACAAACATGGCAACGGCCTCCATTTATTTGGCACATTTCCAAGGAAATAAATGTATGTCTTATTATATGGGGCAGTGACAACCACTGCTTGCCACTGAAGCCAGCAATTCTGCCTGCATACAGCACATGTAGCGTTTGTCCTTGGAGCCCCAGCCTAGGAGGTGGTTACACTGCATTAAGGCCATCTGAGTCAGAATTGTCACACTTTCTTGGACACCTGACCCATTCACCATGCCAGATGACTGCCTTGGGTGTCTTGCTGAACTATCAAAAGGATAAGGTGAGCTGTGGTCCTTCCCCAAGATCTGCGTATTTACACCTTCACTGAACACCACCATCTGCAGGTATCAAACATAGACACCATCCCCCAAGCTGTCTACTCCTCTACTGTAAGTTCCCCCTATCTTTGAGAAGAGCACGGGTCTACACCCCATCTCCTCTAGCTTGCAGTCCTTACCAGCATAAACCCACCTTCCACAGGACTATACAGGTACAGTGCCAAATCAGACCAGACAGGGCAACTGCATCTAAGCCTGCCAGATGTTTCCCCAGGCTGTAGGCTGATTGTCTGTTTGTTTCTTCTGTGCTAGCCTCCAAGCCTACCCCTATTGCAAAGGCACACTGAAGAGGCTTGTGTGAGAAGCTTCACCTGAGAGTATTTTCCTCTTTCACATGCATGGTGACCCACCACATGAGGAACTTCTTTCCTTTGAGGGTGGCAGAGCACTGGCACAGGCTGCCCAGAGAGGCGGTGGAGTCTCCGACTCTGGAGACATTCCAAACCCGCCTGGACGCCACCCTGTGCAACCTGCTGTAGGTGGACCTGCTCTGGCAGGGGAGGTGGACCAGATGATCTTCAGAGGACCCTTCCAACTCCCAACTCTCTACGACTATGACTCAGTACCACGGCCTTCTGTTTGCTCTGCAATCACGTGACATCCTCTTCCAGCCAAACGCACATACTACCTGCGGCACTTTGCCAACGCGAGCGATGATGTGAATGACATCTGTTACCTGCGACTACTGCTTGCCCAAATCAGACACCAGTTGGTATTTCTTGTTCAGAAAGGGTGAACAAGGGTGAACTTCTCCATACTAGCTTTTTATTCTAATTTCTTTATTTTCACTCTTAAGTGTCTGTTCTCCTCTCTAAACCTGAGATCAAAACCAGTCTAACTGAAACTTCAGATAAAAGAAAAATTTGGGGAATACTATGCAGAATTGAGATAATTTTACATAGAGAAATGGAAAAATAAGCAAATTTTAAATTGAGAAATTTTAAAATAAGAAAATAACCTAAAGGGGGGAAAAAAAAAATCTGACACTGCTCTGCAATGATGTATCACCAGTGTTATACTATGCAATACAAATCCTGTACATTAATGGACTGGAAGTAACAGTTAAAGGGATGATAAAGTCCCTGTTGAAGTCAGCTTATACACGGAGTTTCAACTAAAACCACATTTCTTTTCAGCCAAGATGAAAACCCCAGTGACCAAGAGATACAGAATGGAAAATTGGAAAATGGAAAAAGCTGTTCAGGACACAACCCCTACCATCACAAAGAAAGCGAAATAGCTCATAACACCTCACACAAACAGTCCTGTAGCCAAGAGCACAACTCACTGAAACACTGACAGAACAGACCAAAGATCACAGAATCGTTTAGGTTGGAACAGACCTTTAAGACCATCTAGTCCAACTCCATTGACCCTACTCTACCAGGTCTGCCACTAAAACGTGTCTCTAAGCACCATATCTTAAGTGTTAAGATAAAACACTTTCCAGGCAATGTATCTGAAAAGAGCAAAACAAGAACTTACAAATGGTTTCATATTTTAAAGGCTTTAGAGCTAGCTGAATTAACCAAAAAAAAAATTATGCAGAGAACAACAGCTACAAACCAGAGTGTACTTTTAATGTGGAGTCTATGCTACCAGTACGCAGACACCAGATGTAGCGACACTGGGAATTTGTATTACAAACCAATCCCTCTCATACACCAAATCCAAAGCTCCAGAGCTCATATATAGCTGGAATAACATGATCTTATTGTGAATGCTTGTGATGGCAACTCAAATTACAAAAGCTTTAAGAAGCCATTTAAATTGGCCGCAAACTATTCACACAATTCTTTTTATTTATATCCATGTACACATCCAAGTTAGCAGTCACCTTTGATTCTTTTTGTGGTTTTTCCTCTCCATACTCCTATAAGCATTTGAAAGTACTGACTGCTCACCTCTCAATGTACTGAAACCAGAAAATGTTATTTCCTACTGCCTTCCACAAGTGTTATGCTGGAAATATTCACAACTGGGCAAAGAGAAAATAAGACAGAATTGTTGCTTTAAATACCTGAATGTTTTTCTTCTGGTTCCAAAAGGTGAAATGTTTTCATAAACAGGCTATCTTCTGCTGGGTTGTAATATTAATAGTTTCAGGAAAATATCAACATTTATCTTTCTCAAAAACCAAAAAACTTACTTTAGCTACTGGCTGTGGCTTACACATGCCACCGAGCAGCAGAAATTCTGGTGATGGAAGGAGGAATGCATTGACTCCACCATCAAGGTCATTATAATTGCCAAAAAAATATACCGTTAAAAAACATAGTTGTGACACCCATCACACAAAAATATCCACTTTGGCAAAGTGCGGCTGCAGAGCAGAAATCTCTGGGAAAAGGACAGTTTGGTCTTTGCTCTCTACCAGCTGCCACAGCCAAGATTTGCTCATTCACCTCCATAATGTCCCTTGGAAGATTTCCACTGTCACACAAATACAACATCCCCTGCAACCCAATAACCAGAGGCTGATGCCAAGGATCTCTCCTCTCTGCTGTCCTTCCTCATCCAGCCCCTCTCTCCCGCTGCCACACAAGTTAATCCATCATCCATTGCCTATTTTTTGCCTTTGTATTTTCATTCTACTGCCTGTGCACATATATAAATGATACCCCGTTGAACATTTAAAAAAAACCCAAAACACACAAACTGTCTCTTTAAAAAAAGGCCTTAAATTCTGAGAGTTAAGCTGCCAAGTTGATTTACATGAGTCAAACTAAGCCAATAGCTGCAAAATTAGGGGGTTGGAATAAATATGGATGTATTTTACTTTGGCGAAGTAATCTGTTGTTAGTATTGACCTTTGCTGTTCCAGTACATGGTTAAACCACAAGGAAAAGCCACAGCAATACCATGTAAATATAGAATGTCCCCATGAAACAAGCAATTGAAAGGTTCTGGGCAGTAATTAACTGAAGGAGGAAAACCGCAAACTTTTAATTTTAAAGCAGACAACGGAAAAGTTCAGCTGTCTGACTTCTTTAGTATTATGCTCTTTCTAGTACCATAGTTTGGGATACAATTTTAAACAGCACTGGCATCAATAAAATTTTTACTGCAGTTTTCAGTGGGGAAAGTTTTTAAAGGGAAAAAAATAAATCACATCCCTTAAGTTTTTAGACAGGAGCTTTAAGATTCCACTTAAGTCTCTACAAGCCATGAATTCGTTATAAGGCAACAGTTCAGCATTTAACGAACAGACTGCACAACTCATTCCTAGTTGAGAACACAGCCTACTTGCTAAAACAATTAAAAAAGATAAAATCAGGAATTTCTAATGCCAACAGTGGAAGTGAGAAATATTCATGATGCAAAGAGCTTGTTTCACAATACATATGTTGCAGCCCTCAAGGATAGTGTTTATTTTTATCATAATCACAGTTACTTGGCTGCGCTGTTTATTTTTTTGTGTGTTTTTTGCCTAGCTAACAAACATCTGTTCCAACACTGACACAAAAAACCACACCTTTTCACTATCTACATGTCTAGGCTTCATGATTTAAAAGATTTCAAGTTACAAGGAAGTTATCTAGGAAGCCTGAAATTCAGATGTACAAGCGTGCCTTCACCTTGTGTACAAAGCTTCCCTTTCCAGTCTCCCACCACTCTTACTATCTGTGAGGCAGTGCTTCCAACTCCAACCTTCCCCATTACTAATGCTTCCTTTCTAAAGCGTAAGAGAAACAGGTATGCTGGAGAGGTAAGAACAGGAAATCTTACAAAAAAAGCACATCTCGTTAAATTGAAATACCTGGAGAGAAGCCTATGCACCTGAGATTTCTGGGTTTTTCTTCCTTTTGAATGTATCCGTAATTTAATAAAGCATTATTTCTTAGATGACTTAATAAAAGGTTATTTCTCTCTGAGAGTCTTGCTTCATTTTTTCTTTATAAACATTGTATTGCCTTCTTATTAGAGAGAGGCCATTAGAAGTTTGCAAAAACAATCTACCTCCTTAAAATGTTCTCCTTCTCCTCATTTAAGACCAAGATTTGCTGCCAAGGCCAATGACTCACCCATCCCACATTCTATCTCTCCCAGCTGATGCCTACAGAAGAGTTTAAGAGCAGTGCAGCCACAGTGATGGGTTCAAGATAAACTCTACCAAGTTCTAGTGATGCACAGATCAGTATCTTCTCTAAGACAGCAGGGGCATCTCAGCCTACAGGAGCCCCCGATGGCCCCATCCCTCCCACAGTGATTTTATCTAGTTATTTTTTGAGTACGTAAACTTTTGTCATCCACAATACCTTAAGGTAACATATTTTTACAGTTTAACAATACACCATAAGAAGAAACAGCTCCTCTTATTTCTTTGAAACATGTTGGTTTAATTTGATTTCCTCATACTGGGTGAGGTAGCAGTCACTTCCCTAATGTCACTTAGGATTTTCTGGAAGACTAGCTTGTCCCCACCGAAGCCATCTCTTCTTTGGGCTGACAGTCCCAGTTTTAGTCATTTGGAAACTATTTTATTACTTCAATAATATCTGTTGCCTTTTTCTGTACCTTCTCTACAGAAGACTGCGAACATAAGCAGGCTTTTCAAGATGAATGCTGCAGTATTAACAGTGGCTTCTGCTTCCTCTCTAGTGGAGGCATTAGCACAACCTCATGGAGACATCCATGGCATGTAACCACGACACCACATCAGGCACTGAGTGCTAACAGATATTGTGCAACCCCATAGTAAACCTGCACCTGCTGGATGTTGAAATTATAAAATGAAGAGTTCTAGATGCACGCGAGGTCTTTTGTTGTGTTTAGAAGGCGGGAGGTATTTGTCGGAAAGCATTTACACACTGCTAAAAATAACTATGAAGATACACACCAGGCTATACAAGTGCGAGAATCAAATTGATGCATTTATTTTGTGATGCTTTCAACACGGAGGCTGGAAGCTGAACCTGTCTCCAGAAAACGCACGCGGAGCTAGAAGTCTGAAACATTTCTGGGAGCACAACAACAGATTACCACTTAGCTTTTTGGTGGTGCTACAGCTTTGGCACAAGAAATGCTGAAGCGCTTCCCTTAACAACCTCTTAATAAAGTTCAGCTTCCTATTCATTATCCTAAGACTAAACTTGGAAGACTGTCCTGACATCACCACACACTGTATCAGCACAATGCACCGAGTGGATATACAATTTACACAGGCAAGCCTGCACTTTCCTTTGCAAGCTTATTCCAACACACAAGAACCAAATGGTATCTGTAAGAGTTTGTCAGTAGAGCTGCATCTACACTCATGGCTTTTGCCAGCACAGCACTCTAACACAGATCCTGTTTTATCACAACCAACATACGCTGTAAATAGCAAAGAGTTATAAGGTATTCCTCAACTTAAAAGTTTCAGAGCGATTAATAAACTGAAGTACAAAGCTGTTACACTTCAATTCAGTTGAATACATCAAGTTGAAACATAACTGGTACTCACTCACAGTCCAGCAACTCAAGAATGTCTGCTGGAGTAACTCAGCAGTTGCATCATGATTTCCAGCACTGACCCCATCAGCTGTTGTGGTTAATGTAATACTTGTGGGCCAAGAACTAAGATCATCATGAACATCTGCACATGTGAGCCCTTCTGTTACTGTAAGGTCTAGAGTCCACCGTGTTATGTACAGTACTTAACCACAGCCAAGACAGGCCTTGGCCAAAGATCATTTAGTCAAAGAGCAGAACACAATGTGGGAGAGCCAAGTACTATCATGCCTATTTTCCACAGTAGTGTCTTCAAATTCTTCTTTTTTCTTAAGAGACTGAAATATGTAAGAATTTCAATTAGTGCCTTTGGAGCTAGGTCCCTCAAGAGGAGACTTTAAGGTTAAAAGCAGTATCTCCAGGATTAACTATATTGATAAAAATCTTCTGTAAATACTTTGGTTAAATGAAACGTGCTCATCCTCACAGCAGAAGCCGCAGGAAAGGAAAGGCTTTCTTTACCCTACTATGAAACAGTATTTTTCAAGTACAACCACTTAATATCCGTTACTGGCTTCTCTTAAAGTTGAATTTAAGACTGATTCAGGGGCCCCAAAACAAACAGTTGCAACAGCTGAAAATGTTACCTCCCCTTACAGTCCCACTCCAACTGAAAAGATATCACTGCAGCAGCGACCAAAAGATATATACGCCTAACCTTCAGCCACATCGCATCATTTAGGAGGATTAGATTAACCAGCAAACAAGAAAAGATAGCACTAAAATATGATAGCCTGAACTGTTCTGTACATACAGGACAAAGTGTACTTGGAATTGTCTTGGCACTGGATAACAAGATTTTGCAAAAACGTAAAGAGTCTCCATGAACAAGAGGATCATTCAAACTATCTGCAGATAATATTGCTGGAATTTCTGTTGTGCTGCTACAGATTTGTGCTGTCAGAACTTGCTCTTTCAGCCCGGTTTCTCCTTGATCCTGCAGTCACGTTTAACCTAAGCGTTACCATGGGAAAAGCGAGGTCATGCATTCAGCACTACATCTGCACTAAATGATAGAGACCAAAGGAAATGTGAACCTAGGGGGAAAAAAAACCCCAACCTTGAGTTTGAACAGAAGGAGCCTGGGTAAGTATTCTATTCTTAAAATAGATGGAGGGAGTGTAGCTGCATTACATCAGACACTGAAGCCTGTTTTATAAAAGGAGCTCTTTATAAACCTGTAACTCCTCTCCAATCCCACTATAAGTTCAAAATAAGAAGTTGTCCACACTGAACGATGCCTTTAGGAATAAGAATTTTACTGGGCCTGTTCTGACAAATGAGGAGAGCCAGAGAATTTTCTGTTTCCCTTCCCTTAAACATACTCTCATACACTTGACACTGCTGGATGCCAACAGACCACTCTTAGTGTGCCTCCTGGTCCAGTACAAGCCAGTTTCCAGAAGACAGTGACTTCCAATTTCTCCAGAGACACTTTTCACATGCTGCATCGCCAAGGGAGGAACCCCAGCACAGGATGGGATTTGGGAGCTCGACAAGTTCCTCATACATGATCCTTGAGCACTTTGTATAAAGACAACAAACCCTGTCTATCCTGCTATCCTGTTAATGCCTTCAGCCTAAACCAGTACAGATTTCTGACACGAATTTCTATTTCCCAGATCTTCCTGAAAATCTGGTCTGCCAATTTGCATGAGCACGCTGCTTCTCACCAGGCCTCCTGCTCTGTCAGAGAACACCACCTTCCCCAAAAGGCCCTCCCTGTCCATCCTAAACCAGCTATTTTAATCACTGTTTAAGACTTCAGTTTTCTGAACCACAGCAGATATCCTAAGCAACTACAGATGTTGTAAGAAGAGTAAGCTCTTGATACAGTTTGGGGGGTTTTCTTGTTTTCTCAACAGTAGACTATTTCACTACATAATCTTCGCTCCATCAATTTAAGTGTCTCACTTGTGGTAAAAGTATGTGAGAGGTTAATATATTACAATGCTGAAGACTGCACAAGAAATCGTAACAACAGGGATGCGTTGCTGCAGTTAATATTAGACTTAGATTTACAACACGGCTCACGTATTTCATCAGCTTGATGCAGTAAAGGCTGACCTCACCTTACACACCCTCAGCCACCCAAAAGGCCAGTCTCCAGCCTAAATTAGGCACGCACATTTCTAAGCCTCCCTCAGAAGGCAAGGGATACTCGCAAAGAGTGGTTCACCCACTACGTTATAAAACAACATCGCAGCATCTGGATCCGCGTAACTTCACTGACTACAGAAAAAACCCAAACTCAAAGGCACTGCTAGGCAAGGTATCCGAGTTCAGGGCAGGTAAAACATTACCTAGCAATGAAATTAAATCAATCCTACCCATGCTGATGAAATAAAGGGCTCTGATAACACGGAGAAGCTACGCTCTCACATCTTAAGCACTAGGAAGATCATATTAATGTTTTAGTGCTAAGTCAACAGAACTGCGTGGTAAGTTGCCGAACTGATGAAGATGCACAACAGAAATTAAAGCAGCAATTTTATTTTAAGTAACTGAAAAACAGATAAGCTGTTTACAACTGCCTGTGCAGTTTAGGAGCTAAAAAAAACCCCACCCTGGGTATAGCTTGTTTTTAGCAGAACTTACTTCTGAAAAAGTAGCCCTTGAGCCTACTGCTCCTGAGGAGAACAGCAGTTTCCAGCCTCACTGTCTGGAAGAGGAAATATGTCTTCTCTCCCTGACTAGCAAAAAGTTAGAGGAATAAAACTTTTTTTCCAAGTTAACTAAAAGAAACCCAAAAACCCCAAAACACCACTTAGTTCCAGTTCTAGGTTTTCTTGCTTAAAGCAGGTCATGAGTCGGTGTGTTCTTCCCACCCTTCTTGTGCCACGTTCTGGGTACGCACCCTGCATGCCGGGGCGCAAGCTCGCCGAAGGGCATCGCTCCCCGAAACAGCACTAATGCTAAACCAGAAGAAATCTGGGTGATTTTCAGCCCCTTCTGGCGAGCACGCTTCAGCAGGCGCTCGCTCAACTGATACGCCAGCTACTGAGCTGCAACGGATGGTCCCTGTAAACTTAAGGTGTATTTTTTTTTTAATTTTTTTTCTTAAAAAAAGTAATTCCCCCCCCAGCACAGGGATGCCTGGCTCTTCCTTCACACTCCTCACCCAAAACCTAAAGGAAAAACATGTTGTTTTCTACGATGGGCTTCTTGCTCGGGGTGCCTGCCTCTGGCAAGGAGGGGGACGCGCTGGTTTAACACCCGCTTTTGACACCCCCACCACCATTCCCCCC
>VZSF01000225.1:848401-929824 GCA_013398295.1 Chionis minor
GGCTCGGCCCGGCCCGGCCCTGCCCGCTGCGGGGCGCCGGGCGGGCGGTGCAGGTGCACCGGGGCGGGACGGGGGGCAGCGCCGCGCCATGGATGCTCGGGCGGAGGCCGGGGTTCGCAGGCAGCTGGAGTCGCTGTGACAGCTCACCCCTGCGGCCGGAGGGAGGGAAGGAGCGTGGCCCCTCGTCCTCCGACCGCGGCCGCCACACGCCCCACGCACCCCCGGACAGCGCCATGGCGCCTTCTGGCTGATTTCGGCTCGCTCAGGGCAGCTGCTCGGCGTTGAGGAGGGGACCACCGGGTTTGGTAGGGACCTCTGGAGATCATCTGGTCCAACCCCCTGCCAGAGCAGGTCCACCTACAGCAGGTTGCACAGGGTGGCGTTCAGGTGGGTTTGGAACATCTCCAGAGTCAGAGACTCCACCACCTCTCTGGGCAGCCTGTGCCAGTGCTCTGCCACCCTCAAAGGAAAGAAGTTCCTCCTCTTGTTCAGATGGAACTTCCTATGTTCAAGTTTGTGCCCGTTACCTCTTGTCCTGTCACTGGGCACCACTGAAAGAAGACTGGCCCCGTCCTCCCGGCCCCCTCCCTTCAAGTATTTGTAAGCATTGATGAGATCCCCCCTCAGCCTTCTCTTCTCCAGACTAAAGAGACCCAACTCCCTCAGCCTTTCCTCATAAGAAAGATGTTCCAGCCCCCTAATCATCTTTGTGGCCCTTCGCTGTCCCCTCTCCAGCAGTTCCCTGTCCTTCTTGAACTGGGGAGCCGGACACAGTACTCCAGATGTGGCCTCACCAGGGCAGAGTAGAGGGGGAGGATGACCTCCCTCGACCTGCTGGCCACACTCTTCTTGATGCACCCCAGGATGCCATTGGCCTTCTTGGCCACAAGGGCACATTGCTGGCTCAGCCACAGGGCTGGATGGTCCTCACCGAGCCCCAATGGCTGCTGCCCGCCCTGGGTAGGGAGCAGGAGGTTTACGCTTGTGGAGAGCCCGTGGCTTCGCCTACGGCACCAGTGCCATTTTGGCCACCGCCAGGAGCCCCTTCCCCACCGCCGTCGCCACCCTGCCTTGCGCTTGGCATCTGTCTGTGGCTATTGCTCAGCCCCATCCCACAGCCAGCTGCCAACAGGGCCGCGGGGGCCAGCGGGGACGGTTCGTTCCAGAGGGTGACCTGAGGAGAGGAGCAGGTGGCGGGTGTGACACAGGGAGCCACGGAGCCACGGCGCCAGCTGCCTCGGCCGGGGCGTTCTCCAGCGGAGAGCTTTCCTTATTCTTGGGAGAAAGGTATTAGCACTTGTCTCGAAGCCAGGGTGACCTGATGTTTATACATGCCATAACTATCGAGTGTTGCTCTTGCTCTGCCTCTCGCTCATTTTAAATAAAAGCTGTCTGAGCAGCTACAATACCAGTTCTGTTAAATACCCATTGGGGACGGCTCTGTCACATCTAGTTAGGGCCAGTAATACTGAAAACAGACATCAGGTGCTATTCTGTGCGCGTGCATCAGGAGCTCTGGTTATGCTTGTGTGTTGGTAGCAATATCTAGAATTAAAATAGAAGAGTCGAGGACAGGGAGAGGGAAGAAAACAATCTCTCCGAAACTTCTTGACGTTTTCAGACATGTTGTCATTCCTCCTGCAAGATATGAATGAGAAAAACAACATTCTAGACAATAAACCATCTGTAGCTTAACAGATTTGTTCACCTCTCCTTACCGGCTGATACGGAGGCATTTATTTATTTTTGCAGTGGATCAAAAGGAATTCTCATGGTGAAGTTCAATCGTTATTTATTCTGTGGCTTCCTCCTTTCTTGTGGTCATCCCCTGTTGTTCGTTCTGCTACTAAAAATGGCTACAAACAATCCTTTTTGAAGACAGTAGTGACATAGATGGAAAGTGAGGTTGAAAAGTAAGGAAGGAGGAGCTACGAGGGCATGACGTCAAGAGCACGAGCAGGATGAACAACAATAGATACAGGCAGACAGGAAAAGCGGCGAGTACGTGACTCACAGCCCAAAAAGACAAGGACCTGGCCCTGCCGCTGATGTCAATTCTTTTTTGCCCAAGCACCTGCACGTATGATCCGCCTTACTGTCCACACACAACCCCATCAAGCACTGGTTTAGTCCCACTCTTGTTTGTATAGCAAGGCATGACTTGGAGGCAAAAGGTGGTTTAGATCAGGCTTGAATTTATCTGTTTCGTGAGGAACACGGGCAAAATAACCAAAGGCTAACAGACCTCCTGTGCGCTCCCTATTATTTCCCCTGAAGACGGTCAAGCAGTCTCACAGCCAGCTGGGGTGGGGTCATGAAGAAAGAGCACACATACAGCACATGAAGCTGTACAATAAGGCTTGAGTTATTCCCAGGACTTGCCACCACAAAACAAGGAATGACCTGTCCTACTTCTTTCTTCTCACGCTCCCGACATTGACCTTCTGCGTATCTCATGTAGCAAGTTTGTCTCATCTTCTGCTGATGTGGTTCAACACGTTAAAACAGCCGAAAACTAATCCCATGAGAAAGTGAGTTGTTTTCTGTTGGACTGAGTTGAATGGACTCAGCTCCAGAGCTGGTAAAAGGAGCAAGAGGATGGGATCGTGGGTAGGGGAAGAGAACAACTCCTTCCCTGCAGTGATACAAGCATTTATCCCTGACCTTCTCTTTAAGCTGTTATTTTACACTCAAATTTCCCATTTTCAGAATCATTTCTAGGCACGCTGAAGAAATGAGTCCATAAATTTCCCTTCTTTACAGCCATGTTTGGGAATCCTCTTTTCTTAAGAAAACCTGGGCTTAAAAAACCTTGGTCATGTTTACTGCCCCATAGATGAGCCTCTTAACATTTCTTCCAGTAAATACTTATGTTTTCTACTGCAGCTCCCTCTTTCTCCTAAGCAGCCTGTGATTTCATTGAATGCAGCTGAGATTCAGCTGATGAATTTTAATCTTCTGCATAAACCATTAGCTTATTCACGTGGGAATAAAGATTGATTTTTATGCCTATCGGTTCTGTGTTATAGACCATGTAGCCATGCGTCTCCATAAATATTCTTGAACGACCCCAGCATGGTCCCACTGAATTAGATGCATTTTTGCCATTGATGCCAACAGGATCAGCCCGCATCTGGCAAAACGAAGAGACGACTTCTAAGTGCCGTGCCCTGAAACGCTGCAGACCGACGCATCAGGCTGCTCTTGTTTATCGGTGGAAACATCCAACGCAACTTGTAATGTAAACCTCAGCTACTGAATCCCTCCCTTCTTCTGGGCAGCCGTCCAAGGTGTATTTAAAGTGAATTTCTTCTTGACCATTCGACACAGTGTCTCCAGATCCTCCTCAGCTGCTGATGCAACGTTTACTGTGGTTTCCTACTGCATTTTTAACCTCACAAATTCGTGAGCCACATAGCTATTTCAACCAACAGGTCTTGCCTGTAAATATGCTTCGGGGAAGACTTTTAAAACATTAGCAGGTTGTCTGATATAGCCAAGTGGCAAGGCTCACAAAGTACTAGTTTTCTGAGTGAGACATGGAGTAATTTGGGACGCAAAACCTCGTGTTGCTACACCGAAGAGAATCCCGGGAGGCAGCATTTTTGCTGCAGGTTGACTCAGCTAGTGGTTTTCAAACCAGGGTCCAGAGATGGCTGTCGATCCATGAACAAGTTCTGAGGCATTCATGTAAGACAGGGGAAAAAAGAAAGGCAAATTTACTGGAAGTAGGTTAAAATACACAGTACATATGCAGTCCCATATGCACATATACTGAACCAGAGCTACAGAAGGAGGGAATTTGCAAGTCAGAAATGGCTGAAAAGTTCTGGTCTAATCAATCTTTTCACCACTTCAAAGATCAAGAGTAGCCCAAAATATCAATCCCGTTGAGTAAGCACCATATTCCCACAGTTAAAAGGTGTTTTGTGAAATCTCATCCCATCTTCTCACTGGTATTGGTGCTAGAAAAAAGCTAGAGCTACAGATCCCCGCCCGTGGAAGCAGCCTGGGGTTTTGAACGTACTATTTCCAGGTGTCTTCTAATATTTTTCAGCCTGTGAAAACAGTAATTCATTACAAAAGTAACAGTACCAAGTGGCTAAAGTAGATCGAACCATAGAATCATAGAATCACTTGGGTTGGAAGAAACCTTCAAGATCATCGAGTCCAACCATAAACCTACACTGCCAAAACCACCCCTAAACCATGTCCCTCAGCACCACGTCTACCCATCTTTTAAAGACCTCGAGGGATGGTGATTCCACCACCTCCCTGGGCAGCCTGTTCCAATGCCTGATAACCCTTTCGGTAAAGAAGTTTCTCCTGATATCCAACCTAAACCTCCCCTGGCACAACTTGAGGCCATTTCCTCTTGTCCTATCGCTTGTTACTTGGGAGATTGACCCCCACCTGGCTATAACCTCCTTTCATTGAAAATGATGCTTCATTTAAAACCCAGAGATGGCAAATACAAGCCCATCATTGCCAAACTTCTAGCTGACGGAAAGCAGGGGAACCCAACATTTAGACAGCTGTGGAGAAGAAAAATGAAAACTGCCAGAGGATGAAAAAGCACAGGTGGCAGCCAGACCGACACACAGGGAAACCCAATTCCCTGAGCCACGGAGCAGGAATAGACCAAACATCACTGATATAACTTGTCTCCCTGTTCAGTGCGTGGCAACCTTGCCCTCAGGGTGCTCTTTTGAAGGGTGAGACAGTGGTTAACGCTCCAGTCTGTTTTATCCTTCACGCTGCAAGTGGAATTGCCTATGTGAGTGAATTGCGAAACTTGTTTTGTAATGAGGACAGCTGCCTAATTAAAACTTGGCTGAGATGAGCCATGCGTTTTACATGGGCTACCTAACTACCATCAGAGGTGTTAACAACCTGTATTTGCTGCCAGTCGGGCTAAATACAAGCCTGTGACCTGTAGCTCAATCCACAACACCAGTGGGAAGAGTGTGTGATTTACCGCAATATCTTTTTAATCTTGAAAAACTGCAAAAAAAGGGCCAAACTGTTGCCAGAGATCATAGAATGGCTTGGGTTGGAAGGGACCTTAAAGATCATCTAGTTGCAACCCCCCTGCCATGGGCAGGGACACCTCCCAATAGACCTGGTTGCTCAAAGCCCCATCCAACCTGGCCTTGAACACTTACAGGGATGGGGAGAGAGATCTTTCACATGACTTTCCTTCCTCTTCTGCCAACGTCTTCTGTGGACCTTAAGCCTGATCCTGAACTTTCCACAAACTGATGCAATTCCTTTTGGTTTTCTCACTCACTCTGGTGCACGGTGGATGCAAACTCATGGAGCAGCTCGCTGCCACTCATGACTGTGGCCTTGTGAGCAAAGCACACCTCTTCCTGCTGAATTCTGCCAAAACCTAACCTCCCTTTCTCCGACCCATCTAAATTGTCAAATTAACTTCCTAAACGCAAACACAATATAGTCTGTGCAGTTTTCTCTTCCTCTGTCTTTCAGTAACGTGAGGCAGAGGCTCCTGGAGTTTTGCATGGATATATAAAAGTTATTTACTCTGAAACATGGCATTTTAAATGTAGTCACTATTGTTGTCACTGGATTAAAAGTCATTGAAACTGATAGGTGTAATTGTAACTTACTGCTGGACATTCCTGGAAGGGACAGTTTAGTGAGAGCTTCCTTCCACAGCAGAGAGATATGCGAAACCCCTCAAGAATTTGAAAGTTCTGGGTCAAGGGACTGTGGCTGAGCACTGCATGGGAAAGGGAGAGGAGTTCAGGTAAGGAAAGGGATGGCACTGCGTAAGAAAGAGATAAGTAAGTTTCAAAATAACAATCAGATTCTGTTTGGTGCCTTTTTGAGAACAGATTAAAGGAATAGTGTCACTTAATGAAAGGTATGTTCATACTGTCAGTCTGACTTGGGGCAGTAGTAACTTTGGTGCAGATCTGCTACTGTCTCCAGGTGCCTTCTGGTGGTTTCAGTTTCTAAGCATTTCCTTGTGCATGAGCTGACTTCTCTTTCAGGGGAAACTTACCTGGAAGACCAGCCCAAATGTACTGCAAGTCTACAGGAGACATATAGGTCCCAACCAAAGGCTTGGACCTGAAAATATAGAGATGGTCTTTGTTTGACTCTTCTATACTCAGGAGAATACTCTCTGCCTGTTCTTGGTACAGAACTGCTGGAGGTACCTAGCACCAACTCCATTTCTTCTTCACACTGCTGGAACAGGCTAAATTTTACCTTTATGGGTCAAAAGAGCTGACAACCCAATTCCTTGTTACATTTGCAGAAACACACTTCTAATATCAGGTTGCACGACAAAGTCTTTTTCTTCTTTCCCTCGCTGGTCGCCACGTTTTTCCAATGATGCCTGTGTTTGTTTTGCTAGTACAAAACATTGCTGATATCCCAAGTACAGAATATCCAAGAGCAAAGCAAACTGAATGGAGTGTGTTACAAAACCAAATGCAAGAGATATTGGGCTGTAATATATATCACAGCCAGGTTCTGGGGAACCTTCAATTTTGAGTTCATTAACAGTCACAGCAGAAGTTCATGTCCATTGGAAAATCCTCAAAATCCAACTGCACAGAGCATACACTGACCATAAAGTATATAGGTGGTAGATCACAGAATCATAGCATATCTCCAGTTGGATGGGACCCATAAGGATCATCGAGTCCAACTCCCTGCTCCTCGGAGGACTACCTAAAACTAAACTGTATCACTAAACCTTATGACTAAGACTCCTTAAACTCTGACAGGCTTGGTGCCATGACCACTTCCCTGAGGAGTCTGCTCCAGTGACTGACCACCCTCCCACTGAAGAAACTTTTCCTAATGTCCAACTTGAACTTCCCCTGATGCAGCTTCATTCCAGTTCTTCATGTCCTATTGCTGGTGACCAGAGGGAGGAGATCAGCACCTCCCTCTCTGCTGCCCCCCTTAAGGAAGCTGCTGACTGTGATGAGGTCACCCTTCAGCCTTCTCTTCTCCAAGCTGAACAAGCCAAATGACCTCAGCCGCTCCTTATAAGTCTTTCCCTTGAGACCTTTCACCCTCTTGGGTGCCCTCCTCTGGTAATAGACAATGCTATAGTGGCAGTGGAGAGATATAAGCAGCAGTTTTTTAGAGTAAGATTGATTCAGATGTGGAAGAAACCAACCCAAACACTGCTTGAAAGCTGTACTGTGTTCCCGGATCTTAAGGCGAGGAGATGGATGTCGTCTGGTAGTTTTTTCCCTGCAGTGCAAAGGGTCAACCAGAAAGAAGTGGTCAAAAAGCCAAGACAATGGCAAGAGAAATGTAAGCAAAGGGACCATGGCAGTAAGCCAGGAGGGGGAGAGAGCCTGGTGGCAGGAGTGCTGTGTGGCAAGTGGAAGTGAAGAAATTGCCTCCTTTTGACGCCGTTTTCAGGAAAACAAGGCTGTGCACATTATCTTCTGCAGGGGCAGACTGCACGCAAGAGACCACAGAAGACTGGGTGAAGGGAAGAGTTTGTTCTTCCATTAAGTTCTCCCCCAGCAGCAGTCATCCAAAAGAGTCCAGTAGCAGTAAACATCAATTTAAAAGGGTAACATGAAACTTTTAAAAATGCACAAAACCCACACACATGAATGTAATGTAACAACAACTTTATTTTCTGTATCATTAGATCATGAGCTCTAGCTCAAGGCAAACTGTTGTTTCTACCTCCACCTGATGGTCCTGCCACCTTGGTGTAAGTTAATGCGCTGGACCACGAACTGTATTCCCTACTTTTCCGCCAGTTTTGCTTCAAACCCTTTCATGACTACCACTCCATCAAGAAACTTGTATCATTTCAAAAGCAAATGAGAAACAGTTGTTATTCCACTTGCTTTTGCTCTGAATTGTTGAGAAATTGAGGAGTTAAGGTGGCTGGACACTGTACTACTTCAGAAATATGGTAATTTTGTCAAGAGAAGAAGGAATGTTGCCTCAACAGTGGATGATTACATACAAGAAACAAATGGGAATTTAAGGCTTAAGAGTCTCGTATTTCATGAAAAATATCTGACACACAAACCACATCGGAAACAAATTTTAAGTCTTGTGAAGTGAAACATGTAAGAGAGCTCTTATGTATTAAAGTAATAAGACATCTCTCCTAATTCTTCTCCTCCGCATGTAAAATAAAAGGCAGTGAAATTTTCAGGCAGATGTAGTTTACATCAATGCTATTTGCTCCAACTAAAATTTACGTGTTTTGTACTGTTTCTATGATGATACTTCACACAGTCACATGCACGTAGCCTGCTTGGCTCAGTCATCTTGTACTTCACACCCAACATTTTTTGGGGACTGTGTGTTTCCAGAGCCTTAATCCTGGCTGAGAAATATCGACTCTAAATTGAAGTAATTAACAATTACAATGATAATAAAATACACTTGTGGACAAAATACCTGTCCAAAAAGATATTAGCCACATCTAAAGAAAGAAAAATGTTCTTGCCCAAGAAGAAGAATTATTAGATTTTCCTGGTAACACTGAATATCCTCCGGGCTTTTTTTGGTTTTTTAATTTTTAAAAACATACATTGGTTCCCATTTTGTCTGTTTTACTTGCCTTTGCGTGACTAAACCAGTGCTTTGGTTTTCCCATGGTCCAGAAGCATCTTCCTCTGGTATTGCACCAGTCTCCAGGTAACTCAGACCAGTAGGGCCACAAGAACAGGGGAAGTCGGGAATGGCAGGGGGTGCGGGATGTCGGTTCCCATCCACCCTGCTGATGCAAGCTACAGAAGCAGGCTGAAAAAAAAATCAAGTCTTACGCTCCCTCCCATGCTCTGTTGGCATGAAAGGCAGTAGGAGGCCAAAGGAGAAGCTTGTTTGCTGAAGGCATGTGGTGGCGTATGTTAGAACAGGAGCAGAGCTCTTCATTTATTTGTGTTGCAGTAGTGCCAATCACGGGCCAGGACGCCATTGAGTCAGTCACCATACAAACGTGGAACAAAAGCAGTAATCCTCGCGCTTTGGTTAGCCAGTAAATCACCCTCCTTTAAGGGAGGGGGGATTTGCATATTTATGGTTGGGAAATAACCACGCTTTAGTCCGCTGGAGCCTCTCTCGTTAGGAGTGCACAGGGGGTTGTGTAGATGGGAAGAAAAGAAGCAGGCTTACAGTCAGTGACCACGTACCGCATCCAGCTCTTTCCTCTGACTGCGACAACTGCGTTTCAGTTCAAGAATAATTATTAAAAGCCCTGGGTTTTTCCCGTTTTCTCAGCCTCAAATAATTTTTCTGACAAGCCATAGCAACATCCTGTCTTCCTCACAAATGAAAGTTAAGTAAACCGTACTCTTATTCTCCCAGCCAGAGGGAGGATCTGCGACAGCCACTTCTTCCATATGCTCATTTTCTATTTCCAACTTCTATTTCATAAATAACAGGCTTTCAGAGTCACCCACTCCATACTGCCTGGCACTGATTTATTGGTTTTATTTCCACAGCAGGGGATTCGCATACAAAACCAGAGTCAGCGCATTTACACAAGAGGACAGCCGTGAAAAAGAAATAATCGAACATAAAATACCGCTGGAAAACACAGGCTCTGCCACTGCAGACACCTAAAAACCCAGCTCTGCGCATCCAGGTTTATCCTGCCGTGGCATTGAGAAGTGAGTGCATTAAGCCGTTGCATCCAGGATTTCTTAGGCCATTTCTTAGGTCTTCCTCGAAGCACAGGACGGGCAACGCTGTCGAGAGGTTGTCTGACAGTGAGCAGCCACACACTGAGGCAACTTTCTTCTGACGGGTTATTTGTTGCTGCCATTTCTCCAGCGCCCGCTTCTGCTCCTCAGAGATGGCCAGCGTCCTGGTTCGAGGCACGACAGGGAGTAGTTTGAGATTGTCCACGCAACACGTTGGGAAAAATCACGCACAGCCATACCCAGGGCTCTGCTGGAGCAAACCCAGAAGGAGCAGTGTTTCTTCCAGGAAAAAACCCCATACTTCCTACGCTGGGAGGTAATTGAGAGGAATTCGTACCTTCTGGCGAATGGAAGGCCACGAACAAAATATTCATAGCCTGATACGACTATGTGTGGGCTGCTCCTCAAACCCTGGATTGGACACCACTGCCTCTTCATTGTCTATCTACATGTAATTGGGAGATAACCAAGCTACATTTGCTGGGTTAGGTTCCTGCTAAGCTGTTGATTTGAATCTGTTCACAGAAGGAAACAGCAAGTGCCAGAGCCTGAAGCAGGGAGAGAGGTTGGAGAAGGTCGGAGGGGAGAAGACAAAAGGTTTTTAGCAACAAATTGTCCGATAAGCTCAAGAAATCCTGTGAACCTGCATCTTTCAGCACGACGTGTTACAGTCTAGGTGGCACGTCAGAAGCAAGAAGGGTATCAGCCTTGCAGATCTCAGTATTGCAATAACTATTTTTAGATTTCTGGCTTCCTGAGGTGCCCGTAGCTTTGAATTGGATGTAGGGGTTCCCTGACAGCAGAGCTTTTGATTTTTGATTAATTCCCTACGTGCTAAAAAACAAAGTCTCTAGTGAGGCCGTAGGCTCCCAAAGAGAAGACTGACACCTATTGATGTCACCACAGGCCTGTTTGCTCTTCCTTGCCTCTGCGTCCTGGAGACGCACCCTGCGGATACTTAAGCGTTCACAGATCACACAGCTGAGCGCCACGGTCCTGAGCGGTGCAACAGCAGTAAGGTACCTGCTGACATTTCTGTACCGGGTCACCTCTGGGTGCTCTGCAATGCCCGAGCTAAGTGCCAGTGCGTGTCCTCACCACCTGGATTAGCACCCTAACTAACCCCTGCGCAAACGAATCAGTCTCTCCTATGGATCCCAAAGTAACACGTTTATCCATGGCAAACCTAACTGCTTCGGTCTATTGGTTTGAATTTCCCTAGAAAGACACTTAGACCTGCAGGGAACATTATTAATAGAAATAAAAGTTCCTTCAACTTCAGGTACTCTCTGAGCTCATTTCAAATATAATCAAGTGCGTGGCTTAGCTAAAATTTGGTTAAACATCTCCAGTGACAGCTAACAGACTCCTTTGGTGCCCAATGCCTTTTGTGGATGGATCCCTGGATAACTTTTCCACTATGATTTACAGAGCCAGGCCTCAAGCAGGAATAGTTCACTTACATTTATAGATAGCTTTTATGACAGTTTATCACTTGCCTTATAAACTTTTGTCTTGAACTAGGACTGCTCTGTGCTAGGCGCTCTGCGCGGGGAACAGGAAAACAGCTCCTGCTCTGGTCCTCGTTTCCTGGTTTGCTTTAAGTTTGGCCATTTATCATATGAAATCAGTCCTGGAAATACCACGTATTTCCTTCTCCTGCCTTACTGCATACCTAAAATACCGCTAGGAGCCTCTCAAAACCTGAAGCGCCTCTTAAGCGTTAATAGATTGTTCTCAAATACTCTGTCTAGACTTGAAATATGTTTAAGCAGTGAAGGCTGAGGGGCGAACAGTGTGTTTAGTCCGTGATAAAGTAACTGGAGCGAAGGCTAATCATCAAGGCCAATACAGTTTGCATCAGCCTACAGGCACCAGAGAAGAACTACAGCTTCTCTTCAGAAGCCTGACCGACACTTTCTGTATATGACGTGGGATCTCCCAAAAGGTACTTCTGACCAACTGTGGGCCCAGGTATCCTCTCCCAGCCCCTCTGTTCTCAGCCAGTATGAAATAAGCCCAAGCAACTACGCTCTCCACTTCAAATCCCCAAATCAATGCCAAGAAGGGCCGGGTTATATGAATGCCAGCCTAATTCAGCCATTTAAGCATGCAAAAAACACCAATGACCTCTCTGCACTACCTGAAAGAAAAAAGAAGAGGGGTGTTCTCCTGTGCCCTTGCTGCAAAACCAGAAAACACCCGAAACAAGAGTGCAGCCTGTGGCCACTATGAAAATATTCTGGATGCAAGGCTTCCCTCTAGTGGAAAATTCCATGAACTGACCACTTTTCAGTAACACCCTGTTTCAAACACGAAAAAACAAATGCCAAAAGCACATCCAACGATGCGGTTGAAACAGCAAGTGGCAAGTGCATTCACATATGAAAACATCGTTACGGTTGAATCTTTTGATCACGCTTAAAGCTTGATCTCTTCTGAGGGATTCATTCATTATCTGGGAAGTCTAGAGATGCTAGAGCTGAAGAGACGTGAGAAACCGCCCTTTCCACTGCAATTGCTAATTCTGGACTAAACCGTCGCTATCCATGCGACTATCAGGTCCAGGATTTTCCATTAGGGCTTTTGGAACAGGCTTATTCCCTAGGATGAGAAGTTTGTCAGCTCTGGGGCAGGTACACCCCTCTGCATGCCCACTTGTGGGAGCAACAGAAGGGAAGGGGGTACTCCTGTGAGAGAGCAGGACTGCAGGACCCTACCCGAGACTGGATGCTGGGCCAGTGAGTTCTCACGACGTTTATTTCGTTAACACAATTATTAGTTTTTGCAGGGATAAGCCATAGGGATTTATAAAAGAAACCCACAATAAAACAGCTCAAAACAAAACTTTTTCCAAGAATACACACACAAAAAAGACAGGTAAGTAATCTTTTACTATAGTTTATAGCAATCAAAATTAACGCATGAGTAGTTTCACATCCAGATGATGTAAGGCATTGTGAAGATTTTGCCAAGATTGGTAATGAGCAAATTAAGCCTAACCTATATACATACACACACCCCCCACAGCAGAACACTTAATGTAATCATATAGGTGCTCCACAAGGGCATAGCTGTTGTGGAGGGCAGCAAACGCACCCGACCCAAGTTCAAGTCAGGATTGTGCCCGTGCCTCTCCCTTGCGTACAAGTTAGTCATGTACTTCAGGAGCACTGCTGCTCCTACTGTCTTTCCAGCTTCTCCTCAAATCCTTTCCCAGGCCTCCAAGGAAGGCCAGAGCCCCAGCTGCAGCACATCTGGCCTGAGATGCCCAGCGCCATCAGCAGCTTCCTGCTGCTAAGAGAGGAGCAGTGTTTTTGGCTCCCAGCTAGTCGGCGTGGGGAAGCCACGAGCAAGGATGGCTGATGGGTCAACCAAATCCCGAGAGGAGGAACGTACGCTACCCGGCGCCACGTTCCTGTTGCAATTGAAGATGAGCTGGCCCATCTGATTGCTCCTTCTGCTGCGGGGTTCCCCTGTGCTAATTCTGGCGATCTCACACTGAATTTTCATTAACCACCAGAATTTAGCCCAGTCAGTTTGGTCAGTTCAGCAAGCTGAAAGAGCGCTCCGGTAACGATGCCCTGAACTACCTAACGCTGCCAGGCATGCGGAGATAAGGGAGACCCGGCACTCCGCAGGCGGCTTTTTGCTAGGCTGTTGCTGCATCTCTATGTTTTCCTTCTGCCCGGAGAGCAAATCCCATTTTAGGGCACCCCCAGGTTGTTAGAGCCCAACTACAACACCGATTAAATTTGAAGGAGGTTGTGAGAGGGCATAACAAGATTGTGAAGCATTTAAGCATAGCATTGATAAAAACAACCAACAGAAAAAGTTGTAGTGATATATTGATAAAAAAAATGTTTCTTGTTAATCTATTAAATGTGGTCCATACAGAAATGTTAATCTGCCAGAGAAAAACAGTATGATTTCCTTGATTAGTCTTCCTTTTTGTTAAAAAAAAAAAAAAAAACACCAAAAAAACCACAACCCCACAAACCAAAAAAACCAGGGTAAATATACTCAAGCACATTAGAAGGCCTGGAATGTTTTGGTCTTTAGCAATTCTTCTAGACTTTTCAGGCTGCAATCAGGAACAGCTTTCCAAGACTTAGCAATAGCTCCAGTGGTAGATGGTCACAGCTTCCCTTCCTACACTAGTCCATTTTACAATCGAACAAAACTTCACCAGTCTGTACCACAAAGTCTGTCTCCAACTGAAATATGCTGTATATTAATAGCTTCATTGACACGGGTCTGCTTGCGGGTGGACAGAGAAGCATCTTAAAGCAACTTACTTAGGGCCCGAAGAAACTGCTGCCTTGCTCTTTATGCATTAATTGAAGCTGGGCCAGAGTTACAGAAGAGATAAGATCTGTAGCATAAATAGGTCACTTCTTCCACCTGCCTGTGGGTCAACGGAATAGGTGGTGCTGAAAATTGAAAATACCCTAGGCTGAGGCTAGGATATTTTCAGCTGGGCTTATTTGAGAGAGGCTAGCCAGTCTCAGATCTGAGACCTGGGATGAGGTACAGGGTGGAGCTATGCTTGGGCAAAGGAAACACAAGGCTCTTCAACTTCAGAGTCACCCCCAACAAGCTGACTTGATCTGGATTGTCCACAGATCTTTGATGCAGCCAAGCAGGACTGATCGGAAAAGAGAAGCTGCTTCCCAGGGGATCACGTTTGCTAAAGGAGGAAAAAAAGGTAAAGGATGGGAGAGTGAAACAAGAATGACTATAACTGACTGTCAAAGTGCATTAATTTTTGAGATGACAAAGCAGGTCAAATTGCAAAGAGGAAATAAAGCAAGAGAGTGATGAAGAAACCAAGAATGAAAAAAACACAACCCAGTGTGAAAGAGTAGGGCTAATGCAGCTGACACATTTTGAAGTTTAAACACTGAAATGTGAAGCACTGAGTCTATGTGACATGGAAGCACTGCTAGCATTTATCTATCATAGCACATTTCCTCTGGGAAGACTTAACAGACCTGTTAAGTTTGATTCCTTTTCTAATTCAAGTTACTGAAGAAACGCCAAATCTTTTCAGAGTAGTTAAAAAAAAAAAGGCAAAACACCTTTCCTTGATGTCTGTTATTCTCCATTATTTCTGTTCTCCTTCCCATCCAACCCCACTCACTCTCTGCAACGTTCTACAGGATTGCCAAACATCTATTATCCCAAGCAGTTTGGTATGAACTGACATTTCTTCGGGGCTAATGACAGCCCCGAAGAAAACTCAGCAGTTTACGCCTCCAGCTGTTCTAAGAGAAAACCAAACCACACACTGGGTGACACAGACGAATCAATTTCTGTATTTTCAGAACTCTCAAGGGCTCCTACAATTCTTAAGTCTAGAAATCAAAACTGTTCATCTACTTTCTCAAGGAATAAACTGCTGAAAAGACAGCCCAGGTATGTTTGCTCAAGCCTGATTTAAAGTGTCAAGCCAAATAGATTCCAGAGGACTGATGAGAAGCCCGACTATTCCATCTGTAGTGCCGCAGCCTTCTTTTGAAGGCCTGAATTAAACCTCTGGCAAACAGGCAGGAGACCACCATGCCACTTAATGTCTTCCCCTTACAAGGGCTGGCAAGTGCTTCCAGGGCACAGCTGAGCCAAAACAATCCCATTATGGTCCACTACCTCTCCCTGCCTGAGACATCTTTGAGCAAGTTGTTCCACAGAAAACAGCACAGTGAATACGCAGCATAAAAACACCTTACCATGTTTCTCAGGGCAGTATGTTACTATATATGAGAGGTAGATATCGATGTGCTAAATAGTGATTTACTTTTTTTTTTAGCTACTTACAGACTTCACATTAAACCAGTGAATGTTGCAACTGAACAGAAAAAAAACCATTAAGTGTGACAGGCTGATGTTTGATGTCCATAAATATGCAAAAATTCCAAACCAAAGGCAAGTGTGTACAAAATAATTTATTACAGCATAACATATGTTGGCAATATTTTACAGTGAGATTTCCATCCAACAATTTTGAATCTAAACAGATGACACACAAAGGAGAATTTTAATTAGAACAGTTTATTTGTCTTAATAAAATCCCCTCTTCGTGAACTTATATTTGCCTTTGAGGGGCTAGTTAATATTACTGAAATTATTTACATTGCAGTGAAATAAAAACAAACCAAGATTGAATGATTCCATTACAGTTTCCAGAAAACAGATTTTCTGTACAAGCCACAGTATAGTTATGTTTCGATAGCAGTTCTTACAGAATGTAAAGCTGTCATATGTAGCCATTTTGTCCAGCAATACTATGCTTTAAATATTAGATTCCGACTTCTGTTTTGATGTTTTATGTTTAATAGTTAATGCACCAGAATACAAAGTAAGAAAAAGGTTCATTGTGATTTGCAGTCAGCCTCTTTGTGCTCCCTTAAGTACTTTTTAAACGTAAAACGTACTCCTCACATACTATTTGCTTTGCAGCACCTAAAGCAATAGTATTTAATCATGAGAAGTACCGAGATATTGGCCATAAATGGACAACTAAGACTTTTAATGGAGGTCATACAGTAAGCTTACCAGCAAATTTTTATGATATAGAACAGAACTGTATTCCCCATTACTGTACCTTAGGCATTTGCCCAAAATTGGAGCAGCTTTTTCAACTTAAGTGTCAATAGGTGAACAGATGGGGAGAAACCAGAAGGAAGAGGAGGAAGGGGAAGATGGAACAAAGGACAAACAAAAGTATCAAATTCATTATGTTTGTATCAAATTCTTTATGCTTTCGCAGGGAATTGCTTCAGGATACTCAAACTTAATAGTGTTAAACTGACCATAAACTTAAGGAAACAATAGCTATGGAACACAAGGTAGATAGAATAGTTTTCAAAAAGCCTTAGTTTTGGGGTGGTTTTTTTCCCCCACAAACCTTCATATTCATCAACACTGGTTCCATACACGACACACACCTGACAAAAACATGCAAACCCCAACACTTTCATTGTCACTGTGCTTCAAAAAAAACCCAAACTGACCAAAGATTTAAAAAAACCAACAAAAAAACCAACAAAACCCTAACAAACCCAGAAAAAACCTAAAGAACAGTAAAAGACAAAAAGGGCAATTCAAGCAGCACTTCAGTCTTAATCTGCTAAAACCGCTCAAGTGATAATTTATTAACAAGATATGATCACATTTATCTGTATATGTAATGACACTAATTTGAAAGCAGCCTTTAACATCCATAATTTTTGTGAGGGAGGGCTGATGGATTATTAAAAGACTTAAAACTGTACAAGTATAAACATGAAAAATGCTGATTAAGGATAATGTTTACATAAATATTGGCAGTTTTTTGTTGGGAGAAAAAAATAACTAATAGCATACTCCATTTCATTTAACTATCCAAATATTTTGTTTTATACCTGTTAAAGATATTAAAATACAACCTGGAAAAGTAACCCTGATCTGTATCCAGCCAGCGTGTAATGAGAGTCAGAGTTTTGTATACAAGTGCGCGTGTAAGTATAACACAGGCACGGGCTTGCGCACACTACTTCAAATTTCATTAGACAGCAAGTCATGGTTAATGGCTGTATGATTCACAGACGCAATGCTGCTATCGTCCTCGTTTGTGGCAGGCATAAAGGCAGACGTAAAAGGAAAGAGTTTATGACACGCTGCTTGATATTCTTCGCATTGAGTGTGGCAGCTTCCAAAACTGCCATCAAGCAGTGCCTCAAAAACCTTTGTTAATGTCTAAAGAAACAAAAGTAAGAGTTAGTTAATGTGACTTACAAGCGTTTTGTTACTAAAAAGATGTACTGTTAAACAATACTAATCCGAGCAACCACGTTCTGTTGGTATGGGATATCTTACAGTTAACTCAGGGGGAAAAACCTGAAACCTTGTCCTTTCAAATAATATTAATGTAATATGACACATGAAGCATGCACATTATCTTGCAGTCAGATATACATTATATAAGATCCCACACATTTTTTGATTTTAAATACTGTATCTTTTACCTTCACATTTTTGTCTCTCATGTTCTTATCCAATCTAGTAGCAACAGCAATTGCTTTTTCTTGTCTTGATTTGTCTAAGAAATACATCATCTTTGCACCTTAGCACAAGAAAGAACACAACATAATAGTTAGATAACAGTGTTCCTAAATGCAATACCACATACACAGGCTGCAACCAAAATCTTATAAATCAATGTGAATTAGGACTTCCTACAAGTTTTAATAAACCATATTTTCCTTCCTTGTTTACAACTTAACCAATGAAACTAAAGCTATTTTGACATTTATTAGAAGCATAAGGACTGAGTAACAAAGGAGATCTGCTTCTGCAAAACTGAAATGCCTCGCTTCACCCAAGATCTGTCAGTCCAGAAACATAAAGAGTATATTGATGATTAAGTCCTTCAAAAATGAGGAGGCTAAATAAAATCCATCCTACAAATGCAGAAGTGAGTAAAAGATATTTTCTCAGAGTTACTCTGAATTCTTTTGAAAAGTACTGGGGGTAAGTGAACAATACAGTTACAAACTAACTGTGGTACACAGTCCAGAAGAAATTCTCCAGCTTCCTGGACCACAAACAGTTTATCAAAACTGGTCTGAGCATCTCTGCAAAACACTGTGTTGCTCCTCATATCATAGCTGCCTTAATTTAAAAATCTTTTCTTAATGAATATGTAGGCATTTCATATACTTTCTTTTCCCCAAATACGAAGTCTAGACACTTCACTACATAATCTACTACAAAGAGCAAAAAGCTTAAGAAATCATTTGACTGAAAAAGTTAAAAACCCACATTGAGTGTATTGTCTCCTCTTGCTCAGTTGATTTCCCAAATTATTAAATTTGTTTTCCTAATTAAAGAGTTTCCTAATTCTTACTGCTTTTTGTATCCAGAAGGTTTCAGAAAAATAAATTGCTAGAATAAGTATATTTGGGTTTGAGTCATCACTGTCAAGAAACTTAAACTTAAGCTAGGTTACATTTGTTTAAACGTCAGAAGTATGACAGTCTTAGCCTGTACAATCACTATGACAGAGTGACTCTACTATTTTCTACAACAACAGAGAACCAGAAAGCAGAACCTGGGAAACATCCAGTTAGATGCCCAACAATGACAAGTGTGAAAGAACACATCTGTAAGAATCAGGAGCAATTGCCTGCTGAGATCTCTCTACTTGACTTCCCAAATCTTGAGCCCGCTCACAGGAAAAGGAGCTAAGTATTTTAAACACCTGATATATCTACACTTATTTTTTTGCTTCTAACAGCTGGAGAAGTGTTTTGTTTTCCCTCTACTAGTTTCTCAGGTTTTTATTCCAAAACTTTTCTGTACTTTGACATGACAAATCTCAATTCCAACCTCCTTTGACTTCCGCCAGGAGCTACCTGTAGCTCTTCTACACAAATGTGTAAGTGTGTCATATTTCAACGTTTCCATTGTTGACCATGAAGCAGAAAAGCAAAAGTAGCATAACAAGTTTGTCATGATATTTTTATTGATGCTATTGCTACAGGACAAAGTTATGAGTAGGAACAGAGACATTCCAGTTGATGAGAAAACAGGGAAGAGCACTGCTTCTAACATACAGGATTATTCTTTTTATATTTTCTAATAATTTCAAAACTAGAAGCTGCAACAGGAGGGATGACAGTGCTTCCATACTTGAATATCTGTGGTGATTTGATCGCATTTTTTGGAGGTAAGAAGGTTCCTTATGCATCTAATAAAAAATGAATGAGGTTTTTTTTAACATGGTAAAAGCAGGCACAAAAAAGTTAATGTAAACATGAATTTCTGGCTCATTGGAATTTATGTATGAATTATGGACTGCAGATAAAGATTCTGGATTTAAATCACTTAAATCATCTCCTTTTCAAGAGCATTAAAAAGCCAAACAAACCTGACAGCTGGTGCTGAATAGAGGTAGCATTGTGTTTGAGAAATTCTTCATTAAAACTTTCCAAGTTTTTATTAACAAAGATTTTCTGCATTTCTTGAGTTAGGACCTTGCTCACAATTTCTGGGAGGTTACTATGGTCAGATACTAGAAGAGGAAAGGTGAGAGAAGAAAAAAGCCATTTAAACAACTGCAGAAAACAGTTTGAAACCCTAAACATCACTGCTAGAACTCCCATTTTTAAAATTTGGGCAGAAACACAAATTTCAGTTCAAAACAGGTCAACACAAGCATTACTGATGCATTTATAGATGCAACATTCATAAAGGGGTGCTCTGTCATGTAAACTTTCTGCTGCAAGTTCACAATGCATGCTTTGCTTCAAAGTCAAAATCTCTCTCCCATATCTTTCACTTATTTTCTTAAATCTTAAGCATTTCAACAATCTCTGGAACACCTACTCTCTGAAATCTAGGCAAAATGAGTTATTAGGTCCACCTGGTGGAGTAATGGAGGAAGGAGTATAATACAATACATAAACAGTACCCAGCATAGCACCATCTCTGTTTTCTTGGCTATTACCACAGAAAACAAACCATTTATTTTTATTTTTCTTCATATCAGTTTGTAGTTCAAGAGTATTTACACATTACAAAAACATGCAGTTATGTCCTTGTAAAATATAACTTCCTGCATCCTTTTACATATGTACTTCCGACACACACATACCAGCTTTAGAGAATTTAATCAAGCACTCGTGTAGCCATGGGTTATTACTGTTGATAGCAAAAGCTCTTTTGACAGACTGTAACATTAACAGAAACTTTCCTGTGAGAAGGAGAAAAAAAAAAACAAAAACATATAAAGATTAAGAATACAGAACTTTTGAACTTTTTTTCTTTATATCAACTACTGTTCTCTCCAGTAAATCTACTGCAAACATTAGAAACATCAACACCTACACAGAATTAGAAAGGTGATTTAATTTTTCCCATCCATATTGCTGAATAATATAGAAACGCCTGCTGCTCGAACTCTGGCAACACTGCATAGATGTTACTATCTGTTTGGCTTTGTTTTCCCCTAGATAATTAAAGATCATACTGCAAATATCTGTCTACACTATTTATTAGTATATACACTACAGCTTACTTTGTTATTAGGTTTTTTGTTTGTTTTAAAGGTAGCTAAACAAAAATGTTATTTCCCCTATTATTGCTTGATATGATGCAACTCCCAGCTTCAGTCAAGTAAATATCTATTCCAGACCATTTCAGACTACACTCAGATAACACAGGCTGCAGCAAAAGGTTAAAGTTTTGTAAAGCAAAAATAAAAGCATGCAGTACTTTACCTTTTCTAAAGTATATTTCAAATGCTAATAAATGTGTTTCTATGTCATCTCCAATAAGATTCTTAAGTGGTATAAGGAACTTAATGGCTTCTTCTAATGGATTTTCTACCTGTTTTAATAAAAACACAGTGAAATTTAAAACTTAAAATGTGTGTCATATTAAAACGCACCAACAATAGTTTCTGTTACTCGGAGCATTTAAATAATCAGAGGCCAAAGGTGAGCTGTAGACAGCTTTCTGAATTAGAAGTGTTTACTCATGATTTCATGTTGACAAAGACAACATCATGGCTAACTCTGGCACTGGTGATGTTATGTACTCAGTGTTGTAATTAAGCGTTTAGGAAACAATTAAACATGACTACCTTAGACAGCAAGCTTCAACTTCTAAGTTACTGTGATAAAGGAGACTGTTCTTTGTGCTTAGAGCAATACTGGCTCACGCCTTCAAATTTTGTGAACTGCAATCAGTTTTCTGTTAGTTTTTCCTCTGTTCACTGCATGAAAACCAGAGTTCTTCAGGCAAGAACCATGTTTTTGTTCAGTACTAATTTTAATGAAGGATGCCCTACAATTCTAAAATACCAAGATGTAAAGAAAGTAAGAATATAAATAACACAGAACTTTGACTCAAGAGGAAAAAATATTACTTTTCTTCAGTGTAAACAGAGTACAAAAAGGTATCTTCGCATGCAAAAAGAGTTTCATGAAAAACCCTGGATTCTTTTAGGAGAACCTGAAAGTAATCCCATATTATAGGCTTTTTATGATAATCACATGAATTTAACATGAAATACCATGCTAACCCTTTCCAGTTTTTCAGGAACTAGCTCTTCCCTGGGTCCACTAGTTTCCTCCTCTTCTTCATCTCGCTTTTTCTTTTGATTCTTTTGTTGTCGCTCTCTTTCTGCATGTTTTCTTTCCTCTTCAAGTTTTGCTTTCTTCTGTGCTCTTCTTTGCTTGCTAAGCATTTTCTTCAATTCTTTGGCTGAGAGATTTTCTACAGATTAAAGTAACAAACAGATAACTCCTATTAAGCAAGTATTTAATTTAAAAAAATCTTGTTTCTCTCAAACAACACTCAGACATGCCACTAAGCTCCTCCCCATATCAAAATGGCATACTTTTGCAGTGATTTCCATAAATATTAGCACTTGCCAGACTATCACCACTTTATAGCCCAACATTACTGTTAGATTACTATTTACAGCGTAGCACAACCTTTGATCTTGTGTATTTTCTCCTATATAGTTGTTACAGAAAATCTCAACTATTTGAAAGGTTAACTACATGAAGCCATTGCATCTATGACAGGTTTTACATCAGAAAACAGGCAATGGTTTTCAAGGGTAATACTAAGCTCCTATTCTGACTGTAGCTCAGCTTCCTTCTCATGTTAACTAGAAACATCCAGATTTACACTCCATCTTAAAACAAGCTTGTTACCTCTCACTAAAATGTCTGAGTAATATACAGCCTTGATAATCGCACTGATTTTCTGCAAATGCCACGGCATAGCTGAACGGATGCAAGCGAAAACTGACATTGCTTGGGATGAGAAGTGAAATATTCTGGTACGTATTAGAAGGACCATTATATGAATCTTCAGGCTGGCTGCCGTATTCAGCTTTTTAGACTGGACTAGCATTTAGATAAACCAAGAAGGGGTTGGATCAGATGATCTCTAGAGGTCCCTTCCAACCCTTAACATTCTGTAATTCAGATAGTGGCTTCTACCACAGTCTATGTGAGCTGTACTCCAACTATAGTTAATTCATGTACTAGTTTTCAATATGATAAGAGAACAGAGAAGAAGAAAGCTGTAGCTTATTATCCATGATCTCTTCAGTTATCAAATTGTGACAGAAAAGAGGAAAAACTTGTACATGTTACAATTCATATTCATTCTATAGCACGTAACTTACTTCGCTTAATGAGCTTTTACATGCATCACACACATATGAGCCTCCACTATGGTCTAGATACCTGAATTCACTTCTTGTTCTTTGCTTTCATTGGTAAGAGGATTATCATGGAGCTTCAAGTAGATTTCAATTGCTGATCGAGCAGCCTTGAAGTAGAAAGCATGTTTCCTGAGCACATCTTCTAATCTCAAAAGGTCTACGTAGGCACGGAGAGTCATCTTTCTCATGCAGTATGTATGGAAGTCAAATTGATCATCCGTTATCTCAAAAAAATGCTGCAAGAAAAAAACCGCACACACAACTTTTATGCAATTCCCTTGTTTAGTCTAGGTTTTTTAATTAGATGGGAGGTAAATAAAGTTACACCTGATATTATTTACAGACAGTATTTAACAGGGATAGAAATATCCTTACAATACTGACTGTCCAAGGGAACCTCTCAGCAGGGAAGAAAGGCACCCAGAAGAATCTCATTTTGTTAACAAAAACTATGATGTGATTGTTCTGATTAAAGAAAACAATTGGCAAAAGACAGCATAAAGTTAGTGTACAAACAGTTGTATAGTTAGGAAAGATGGTCTTTTATACTGAATCCTTTTCACTTCAAATAATTGTTTTTCACGTAGTACTTATGGATGACATATCTATTACAATAAATAAGTATTAACCTGGTTTTAAAAGTCATTATACTAGAAACTTCATATGCAAAGAAAATCATGCTGATTACACCAGCAAGTATCTTCATCAGTGCGTGAGAAGTAGTGGGAAAGAAGTTGATGGTGATTGCACCTACTTACCCTTTCTACTTCGTGGCATTTTTTCAAGGCATCACCATACTTCCCCAGCCTTTGGTAAGCTGCAGCACATTCAGTCTGGAACCACATACACTGCATCTCATTTAGATTTTCCATAGCAGAAGTTCCTTCCTGAAATAAGTGTCATTATCACTTTTTTGCTTTCACAATTTACCATCTACTTCTTTCAGCTATGGTTAGTTTCAGTCCATTAGCAAGAAACAATCAATCCTTCAACTACTTGGAACACAATAGAAAATGGATATATCCACGCAGCAACTGAGAATAATACCTGTAATACCCTATGCTCCCCCAGGAAGAAAGGAATAGATTTAAATGACTTTTAAAAAAATCTGAACAAGATTAGTGTCTCAACAGATTAACTCATGCCTGTATATACAATCTTACTTTTACAATTTAGGGGCAGAAAACAACATTATTTTTTAAAATCTTTAAGTTCAGTAAATAATTTTCATTCTTTTTGCCCCTGTCAGGTAAGTGGCATCCACTAGTCTAGAAATACACTAATATTTACTGCTTTATCACACAGTATGAATAATTATAAGTTTCTTAGAACTTGATAGTTTAAATAAATGATGTTAGATTTATATTTCATACTTTTACAAGGAAAAAACTCTAGGATTTCTTCTTTATAGTTTCAATACTCTAGATTAAACAAACTGGAAGCACATCCCACATATCACAAACGCTAGCCACCAAATTTTCAGAACATGCTTTATACTAGAAAGAAAATCCAGTTCTGCTCACAACATTTAATTATTTAGGATCAGATTTATCCTATGTTATCCCAGTATCTATGCTAGAGTTCTGTATTTCTTATTCTAACACCTCAAAGAAACATACACAATGAGTTTTAGTAATCAAATTTTTAGGCATTCCTAGAAATATCTAGAAAGCTCAGATTTCACTTACAAGTGTTTTCATACCTAAAATTAAGAATTAAGGAGCTTAATTAATTTATGTGCTCCAGGAAATCCCCCCAAGTAGCTGTCTTCATGTTTAGTCCCAAAAATAATATGAAAACCTGGTCTTTCTGAATCTAAGTTTTGTTCAATGTCGAAAATACAGAATTTAAAGTGCTTACTCCATCTTTTAAGGATAGGATTTGCTTTGACAAAGTTCTTGTCTGTACTACTAGCTTAAAGGAATGAACTGTTCGAGTACAAATTAATTTATGTTAATGTTAGATCATAATGAATACAATGTACATGACTGTGCAGTTAGCTTAGATGGTATTACTGGGAAACAGACTTTTCACCAGGGCCTGTAGTGACAGGACAAGGGGTAACCGTTTTTAACCGAAAGATGGTGGGTTCAGACTGGACATAAGGAAGAAATTCTTTACTGTGAGGCTGGCAAGACACTGGAACAAGCTGCCTAGATGTCATTGGAAGTGTTCACGGTCAGGTCGGATGGGGCTTGGACCAACCTGATCTAATGGAAGGTGCCCTTGTCCATGGCAGGAGGGTTGGACTAGATGATCTTTAAAAGGTCCCTTCCAATCCAAACCATTCTATATAGTTATTTGCCACTGACTGTAAGAGCATTATCTTAAAAATGAGTACTAATAAAAGATAATTTTTTAATTTTAGTCAAAAGTTACATGAGTGAAAAATAAACTGCTAGAGGCAAACAAAGCCTTTCTTCATTAAAGCCATATACTTACCCTTGTGAATTTAGAGCACATCTCCTCCGCATCCTTCACCATATTTGCTCGCAGCATGTATTTAGCACATTTTGAATTGATAAATCTGTCTGCAGTATCCAAAGACTGTGCTTCATCCATCCATTTGGCAGCTTCCTTGAGGTTACCTACATGCTGTTAGGGAGGAATTGAATAGTTAATTTTCAGTATAAACCTGCTATTGAACAACTCCTGAAATCTATAGTTACTGACATCTCTCCCTCAGCAATAAAAGGCATTATTATTATTCACTCCTCCTTGCCCCCAGATTTTTTCAGAATGACAATTTGCTGGAAGTTGCTTTGCAAAACCTAAACAAAAGGGTTTTCATTTTCTTCCTGAAGAACAGTGCCCAAAAAGAAACCCACATGAAAACCAGCGCCCATAATCACTGCTAAATGAAACACTAGCCACATGTTCACAGCAGCTAGATGCACTGGGCAGTGGGTTTTTTGGTGTGGTTTTTTTTTTTAAATAAACTAGGTACTCTACATGTCCAGATTAATTTCTTACCTTGTAAATTTTTGCTTTTAAATAGAATAGTTCTATTAAAGTTGGAGTGCTTGCAATTGCAGCATTAATGTAATCCAAGGCCAAAGAACACTGGCCAAGTTTGTCAAAGTGCTGTGCCAGGAAGTATCGAACCCAAAGCAGTGTCGTTGGAGGCTCTTTCTCTCCATTTTCTGCAACAAAATAGAAAAAGTTACAGTAACCAGTAAGGTTGAAGACTGCATTTGAAAAACTAACACAAAACCCAAAACTTGGCAAATTCAGCAAGTATTTCTTGTAATGTATTCATTTACTAGTATTACAACTATTTTCTTGCAAGAAGTATCAGCACTTAACAGCTCTTGATAACTACCATAAACAGTATTAGTAATGACAGTGTAATTAAAATAAGACTATAGAAACTTACCACATGTACTAAAAAGGTCACAAGTTTTCAAAGAGGCCTCATAACCAGTAACAAGTTCTTGGATTGTAGAAACCTGCATATAAAAAGTATCAATTTATGTTATGCTTTACTATCAATTTGTACTCAACACACTGAAGAAAGTACTTGGACAAAATTAGAGAAGCGATACTAAAATAGTTACTTAATTTGGCCAAAAACTGGATATATCCTGATATAGTTTATTTCACCTTTCACAAGCCATCTTTGCTCATCCATTTTAACTGGCAATACAGAAGGTAAACAGGTGTAATCTTTGGCAGCTTATGGGAGAAATTAATCAGGTACATTTGATCAGTATCCATTTTTAGTTTTGAATTCTTATTTATGCTATTAGTTTTTAAGTTTCCAAATGGAGCCAAGTGAAGAAAGGTGCATGAACGTCCCATAACAATGAAGATACAGAAGAGACTTCTGGGATTTTCTGGCAGGCTGATACGTACTATTAAAGATTTTCTTCTGTTTTTAAAAAGGTATTGTTGCCTAGAATACGGGCTGCATCTTTTTTACATAAAAATCCCTATATTGATTAATTTAAGGCTAATAGATCAGACCTTGTCAACAATACTGGTGTTCATTCCAAGGCTGAAGACTCAAAAGTCACCCATACAGTTTTGAACTCACACTATATGAGTTTTACATTTACAATACATACAAACGTTAGTACCTGTGCATTTCATGACAATGAACTATTTATTCCAATACTAGGTCCATGGCTTTTAAGTGCCATGTTAAATTTCTAAGCATTTTATGAAATGCTCAACCTGTTTTGCAGCTAAATTCTAAACATGCCTGCCACATCCAGCAAGCAACCAGCCTCTTAAGAAATTAAGAATAATACTAAAGAAAGCCATATGATCTGCATATATATGCCCAAAACACAGAAGGGACTTAAGATGTGACTGTAAGCATAGCAGGATAATGGCTACATTCACCAATCAGATTAAACCTACAGATGGTAAAAACCTAAAACTTCAATGGTTAAAAGAAAGGTGATCCTGCGTTAAAAAAGTTGGTTGCAAGAGTGAAAAAAAATGCTGTGGAGAGACAGCAAAATTTAAAAAAGGATTTTACAAAGCACACATCCACTTCAAGATATACTTTGGGAGAGGAGGAAAAGGGAATAAATCTTGTTCTAGAAGACCAAAGTATACAATTTGACGGAGACTACTTTATTTAACCTAATTCAACACAATAGGCAAGAAATGTCAAACATTTTGTTTCAAAGAGAGCAGAGAAGGTGACACGCCCAAGTCATACACAGCCAGTGTAAATGTCTCAAAAGTGTAATAAAACACAGACACATTCTGGAAAGCTCTGGGCAAATCTCATAAGAAATGGCTTCTGGTAGCAAAGTCTTAAATATAGTAAAATGTTACTAGACTTCAAAAAACTACGAAGTAATAAAGGAACATAAAGAAGTCACAAGTAAATGAACAAAGGCAAATAAATGCATTAAGCTGTTCTCTGACCTCAGACATGTATTTACTAAAAGAAACCTTAAACAACCTCAGAAAAATCTTCAAAGATTCTCTACAATGAGTTTAAACGCAGAAGTAAACATCTGCTTCAGGTAGCAGGCTTGCAATGTGTATGTGCAACACAGTAGAGTGCCATTTTCTTGCTGCTTTTCACTGCAACTGCAAGATATTCCCAGAATTACTCTCATCTGGCTGTTAGTAAACTCAGACTCCTTTGAGACCAACCAGCTTCGCTAGACTGAACGTGAACTGTGTGTTAAGGGGGAAAGACCCCTTCATTTCCTTAATAAACACACCCCACCACTACCAAACTCGACATATATTTTTTTTTCCACTAATGCAAACTTGGGAGTATGGCTCCACAGATGGACAAAGACCATGCTACCACCAGAAAGAATGGTGCCACCATCTGAGCTCCACGTGGTCCCTGCCTCGGGTCACTGCTAGTAGCTGTATCCAGGGTTATAAGTGACATACTTCCCGCTCCATCCCAGTGTACTGATGCCCAGTTACTAGTGCCATCATTGAGGGAGCTGCGGGCAGAAAGACCTGGGGCAGTAAGAAAGCCTCTCTTCTTCCTAGCTGGAGGGTCTTCAGTCACCTCACAGCAACAGTGAAATCAAATCCTCTGATTCTGAGGTGATGGAGAACACCAAACTGTCTCTGGTTTTGGCTTCTACATTCCAAGAAAGTACACTGGAATTGTCCTTCTGAAAACTACTTTGACCAATACATTGGGAAACATGTATTTAGTGAAAGCAACAGCTACAATAATAATGCAAATCAGGTAGGTAGGTTATTGCAGACATTCTTGATGAAAATTACAGTATCATTGTTTCTCATGACTACTCAGAATCTTCTTCCTCTCTTTTTGTGCTTATGCTTCAGTCTCTTGCTAGTAACTTAGGAAGGTAATTCCAGGTTCATGTGCTGGTTCAGGGAAGAAGTGACCTGGAAATACAAACCCTAATTTCTGTGTCCATATTAACTGCAAATTTAGTAGTAGAGTACGTCTCTTGGATTTACTTCCAATCATTATTTGTATTCTAGAGTGACCACTGACATCTTAAAGACAGTAATATTTTACTATTTCTAAACACTACAGTATTCTTCATAAAGATAATTTTATAATTTCTAAAAGTCTAGCTGAGGTAACTGGAAATACCATGATACCGACCATAAACTGTATTATTCTAGGAAAAAAAGTGTTTCATTTATTCCCTTGCCACGGATCTCTAAAAACTTAAGGTATTACAAAAGCATAACCGAAGTCACCACCAAATCTCAGGTTTTTTGACAAGAATGGAACCAATTCCAGAACAGTTTCAGAAGCCTCTTAAGTAACCAGAAGTCAAACCTCAAACCGTTTCATAGGTCACTACCTACAACTTCTATTTCATTATGAAAGAACAACAAGCTAAGAAGCATGAACGCAAGGAGGACTTCAGCCTTCCCCATTAGCACAGACTAAAGAAGTGCTTGCTTTCCCTCCTATACTTCATGTAAAGATTAAAACTGCACGTGCTCACAAACTAGTACAGACTCTTGTCAAATGTAATAATTTTGAAAGTTAAGAAAGTATCTTCCACACTGTACTACTTGAAGCAAAGACTCCACAAAGGCCAGAATGGTCTTTTCCCATTCCTGTGCAGATTATTTCAATTGGAAATGATTGTTTAAGTGAACTTTGAGTAAATGCCTTAAAATGAGTATTTGAAAAATACAAACTGAGACTGAAAGAGTATCGTGCATACACGTATTAACTTATTTTTAAAGTGTAAGCAACAGGAACACAATTCACTTGAACCCCAATCCCAAATTACTTTTTCCTGTGAGCATTAGTTTTTACTTAACTGATTATACTGAGAAATATTTTACATTCTCTTTTCTAAGGGACAGCCGAAGGGAAAGTTATTGTTTTCCAGGTAAATGGCTGATGGCTACAATTCTTTTGTCATCACTTGTAGCTATTACAATCCTGGTTTAATCTTTTTCCCCCCTATGCTTCAGGTAGGAGGTAAGTTGAATGGAATGACAAAGTTATGACAGTAAAGAGAAAGGCAATACAGAAAGGTTTTTAAGAAACACACGTAACAAAGGTGAGATTAAATATGTAATAAAAGATGAAATCAAAAGCCCACTAGCACAAAGCAGGGATGCAAGTTTTCCAAAAAGGCTCAAACTCTCTGGTTTGTTACTATGGAAGTTAAATTACTAAACTGATTGTATACCCTATTCCAGCAGTTGGGCAAAATATTTTATAATAGACTTCTGTTTCACTGGCAACCTTCAAAACGCTATTACTGTATTTCCTTCTTCAATGAAACAACTGCAAGAAAACAAACGGAATTATCAGTACCAATCATATAGAAATATTGTACTATAAAGTCAGACTTAAGCCGTGTCAATAGCCTTTTTTTAAAAAAAAGGATTCAGCTTGTTAATTTATCAGGTCACAGTCACTTAAGTCACAATCATTTAAGTATTTTTTTCAGTTGTGCCATTATAAATCAGTAAGAAGTTATCAGCACTTCCAGTACACAAATAGATTAAAAGCTCCTGTAGGCAGTTTCAGAAGCAATCCATAGGTATAACATTTGGCACAGGTTTGAGTCCCTGATTTTGAATTCCTGAAAACATGTTTAGTATTATTATTAGCACTGTTCTCAAAGGCAAACAACCAAAAGAGAAGGTTTGAATACTGCTCCTGGGATACAAATTTCAAGGTGCATCTACAAAGCTGCCCAAACAAGAAAATAGGCTACTGTAGATACAGATGCAGTGGTCATCTCAAGAAAATTTAGTTATGTGTTAGTACAGAAGAATCTTCAAGCAAATCCCAGAGATACATTAGAAAGATGAGTTTTTATAAAAAAAGATTTAACTGTTACAAAATCCATACATATTTACACTACTGAGACACAAGCAAGGGGTACATTATCTTACCCTGAACACCATCAGCAATGAAAAGGATACAAAACAGTGGGGGAAGAGTAAAAAGACAGTACACAGGAACAAGACCACACAGTACTTGGCACAAATATGTGCCGAGTGACATTTAAATCACTAACACGACCCGTCATAAAGCAAATGGATCACTTCTGGGAATTACCACACAGTCAGAGGCTGACACTTTAGAAGACCCACTTTGATTGTTTCCTTATGGAATGCCTAGTAGTTATACATACTAGAAGCTCAGTATTTGCATGTTGTTGGTTTGCCCCCCCCCCCCTTTTTTTTTTTTTAGGAGAGCTGAAAATTTTAAAGACTAGCTATTCACAGATCTGTACTGCATCCAGAATAATTTTTATTACTCAGCTATTTTAATGAGAGTAACTTTCTCCTCCTTCAAGCAGCTTTCCACTGAAACCCATTCCAGAACAGTGACTGGTATCTTTAAGAGGATGCTGCTGTCTCAGAAAATAGTCTAACCTCCCCTCAGTGTCAAATCTATAAGCTTCTGAAATGTCAGTGTTTCAAATCGTACCTTGTTCTTCAAACAGAATTCAATGGATGCTAGAAGTTCAAGACCCCCATGACAGAGCTCGAGACTTTTCCATGTGGGAACACTCTGGCTAATTCTTTTCATAACCTTCCACAAAGAGCTAGGGGAGAAAATCAGCCAACAGTTCTTCAGCTTACAGTAGGTGACCCAATGTGGCTTCTCTTAAGAAACTTTTGGGTATTTACTTCTCAGTAATTACCACAGATAGTTTTCTGGGATTTTTTTTAATACTTATCTAAACTGTAAAAGAAAGATGACATAAAGGATCATTCTATATTCAAAAGCTACTTGGTATCAGTACTTCAGACTGGAAAAAAGCAAAGAGCTGAAAGTGTGGGTGCTTCTACACAAACACAGGCTCACACAAATACACACCTCCTTTGAGACACCCAATCCTAAACCAAACATATAAAACCTTCATCAGCAGAAAAAAGATTTGTAACATCCAGGAATCAGAACTGCCTTGGTATTACCAAGCAGGCATCTTCCAAATAGTCTGCAGCCTGGAAGTTCAAACTCTAACTGTATTTTGGCACAAGGATCAGTCATATCCTATCCTGGCATCCCTTTCAGTTGTTACATGGAGCATTACCATTTGAACTTCAGTTTGCAGACAATTTTAAAGACAACTGTAGCCCTTCCTGAGGATAGGGGGGTTAGGCTGCTGACAAACTTTACTCCCTCCTTCAAAATAAGGGAGTAATTTCACAGAAACATCTTCTCTTATATTGATACAGCACTTCTACTGTTCTAGCAAAAAGATGTCTACTGCAGAAGGGCCTGAAAAACAGATGGAAAGCAGCAGGTAGAAGGGAATACCCTTTATGAACTTGCTTATCTTCCACAGGATGAAGGTCTTCTGTGCTAGAAATGAAATAGGATGTTTCCTAAGACAGATGTTCTCAATTCTGGAATCTGACAAATTGGCTCAGATGTCAGACAGCTGCATTTTCTTATGATTCAAAGTGTCAACACGGGTGGTCTTCACCACTGGGAAGCTTGATTTCTCAGCTGTTTCTGAAGCTCTGGAGTAGGAGGACTGCAAAAACCAGCCTGCAAAGGCAGTATTTCTGCATGTTTCATTTTAACTTAAGGTGAAAAGATGCGTAAAAGAAAAACAAAAAAAAAGAGAAGAGCATGTGTTCTTGCCCTTCAAAGAAAGGTTATACTATCTGTCCTTGAAACTTGGAACTGAACAACCTTTATGCTTCAGTAGAGAATTCTCCACAGTAGTTTATTTCCTGAAGAAAACTTGTTTATTGCAGGTAATGTGCACAGTGTTGACAACAGTGCGCCTACAGGTCACAGAAACTGATCCCGAAGCACTGCATGATTTGCCATCAACAAATCAAACACTCTGAATCAGATGAGTACTCATTTGAAAACCCAACTCCTAAAGATGCAAAAATTCCACTTTAATACCAGAAAAGTATATATCTCAAAACTGAATAAATCAATCCCCTTTGTTTTCATCTCAAAGTACAATTGAATTTCGACCATATTTCCCATCACTGATATTCTAAGTAGTGGTACTTGAAGAAAGCTTTCAGGTTCCCCGAGTAAGAACTGTATTCTTTATTCAGGAGAATGGGGTGTAGTTGAGTTTGTGATGACACTTTTCCAGCGCAGCATGAGAGGCATCCACTATAATTGCTAAGAATACTTATGTCTGTGTGAGAAATTGAAAAATAGTTGTACTTTTCAAAACACCTAGAAAACATTTGCAAGTTGTTTTGCTACACAGTACCCAAAAGAAATCGCTATTGTGCAACTTCAAAACAGTCTTCGTGGTCTACAAAAGATGGGATACCTAAAGACTGAATGACAAACTAAGCCTTTCAACAGCAGCTCTGGCAAACTGTCTTCCCTGGGTCAGGAGAAAACCATGTTGACACTAACAGATAAAGTCCTTGTGGGCAAATTATTAGGAGTATCTTTCACAAGACACAAAGTAGTTTCCAGTACATATCCTGAAGCAATACTCTAAATGCCTCAAGGGAAATAGAGAAGCAACAATAAAAAACCATCTGTAAGAGTGCTGTGTCAATACTTGAAGTCTTTGCTACAATGAGACCTTATCTAAGAAAGAAATAAGAAGGTGCTCACAATGCACAGAAGCAGTATCAAAGGACCCTGAAAAATATTTATGAGCTTAGTACCAAGTAAGTTAAGACAGAAAAAACAGAAAGCAGTTGCTGGCTCAAGAGTTCTGGAGAAAGCCTCTGATGACATCATTTTGAACAGGGCTCGCAGCTGGCCTGTGGCACACAGTAACAGTACTAAACCACCTCCTTCTTGAGTTGTCTCCATTATTAGTCCATTTCTGAGACAGTGGTAATCATTCACACACACACACAAAACCAGCCAACGCAGAGCCTGAAAGCTAGGGAATCCACAAAACAGAACTGCTGTAAGGAGCTCATGCCTTGCTTTTCTTTTGATGCTTTGCTCTCCACATCATTCTAAACAGAGGCTTCCCCAGAAGCAGCTTAGCAGTAAAATAAACCTCTGATACAACAATGGCCAAAATAAGCCTCCGATACATCTTCTAAAGTAATATTTCTTGAAGAATTCTGTTTCAAAGCGCTCTCTGCTCACAGAGGCACCTTCACAGCCTCCCTGAAAAGGGTTACGTTATTACTTGTGATGGAAGAGACAAACATACAGCTTGGCAAAGAACTGTACCCCCTTCTGTAGGTCCCTAGAGACACTGCACAGGAGGATCCTGAGTTCAGAGCCAGTTAAGCTCTACCCACACAGTAAATCTGCTACCTGAAGCCCCCATCTCTACAAATACAGCTGCTTAAATGTGAACTTTGAGGCATGAAAAATATTACGAGTGGTAGCAGAGGCACACTTCTGATGGTCCATTGTGTCTAGCGCAGCCCCACTACACGTTTAACAGTATTTCAATCCAGGGCACTCTGACCATACCTTTCTGGATGGAAATACTGAAAAAAAAAAAAAGGAAGGAAGGAAGTTTCAAATAAAGAAGGTGCCAATAGCCTCAAACAGAAAAAAAGCTCATCAATTGAATTAACCATATTGAAGGAAGAAAGAGCTGGGGGGGATGGAGGGATGGTACTACAGCCTGACGAAGACAAAAAGCATCTTCATCTATAGCCAAGAGGTGACTGGCATGAATTGAGATGTGCTTTTTATTGAGGCAGCAAAGAACAGAGCATGCTGGACACATGAGCCAGCTGGCACACTTGCACTGCACAAAAGGTCCGAGTTCAGGCTTTTCCAGTGTATCCTCACAGGAAGGTGTATATGGGCAGCGACCTAAAGAAGTTTACTTCCTACAGCTTACTATAAATTTAACTAAAAGAATATCTAAGATCACAACATTTTTAGACTCACGCAGTTCACAGAAGAACCAAAAAACCTGTTCAGCAAGGCTCACATTGCTTTTAAAAAAAACCCCAACAGAATCAACCTATGTTCCTCCATTGTTTAAAAAAAAAAATCTGATCTAGCTACTTTAAACATATGATATTGACACTCAGGTTTATCAGTGTAAAAAACAAAAGGTGTAGGGCATGCAAATGAGTGAATATTTCCATTTTTACTCAAAGCAGCTATACACTTTCTTGCAACAACGTCCTTAGCGTCACTTGACAAGTTCCTGCTCCACAACTGGTTGCATAACTCATACAGATTTATGCCACCTAACGAGGTATGAACCACAGAACATGCCCATAGAGACTACTCAAATTACTCCAATTGTGAAAGACTATTCAGCCTTGTACAGAGAATTTCTATTGCTTAGATTTTACTGTGTGGCTAACATCTGAATGCAATAAAAAGAGATCACAATCCATTAAAAATTATTTTACCACCTCATGCCATGCAAGTATAAACAGGAAAACATGACAAGCAGCCTTCTACTCAACACATATTAATCCTTAAATTTCTTATGTATCTTCGACATATACAGATGCTAAGTGTGTTTCTGTAAGCAGCTTTACTATTTTGTGCAACACCCAGTGAAAGTGCTGCTCTGAAACTAACAGCAGTTCAGATGTAGGTTCATCTATTTTTAAATTTATTCAACTGAGCCATCAATACTCATTCCTGCTTCCCAAAGAAAAGCTCTGTTAAAGGTGTGTATACTCATGCACACACAGGATGAGATAAATCTGTCACTTGCAGTGCAACACACATCTAAAGGGAAACGCCAAGTCTTTTTAAGTCGACCTAAATGGAGTAAACTGCCAAAAAAAAAAAAATCACTGGGTTTTCATTCAGATCTGTTCCTTGATCTAGAAAAGAACGCTGCATCCCCTTTCAGTGGAAACATAGGTATTCTACAGTCAACTTCAAGTACCTGCAAAAAATACCTTTTGAGTCCACTTGCAACTGGCTATCTTGGCCCAGCTAGTAGAATTATTTTTTTTATTATTATTTACTTTTCTATAAAGCTAATCCTGTGGTATCATGGTTAGTTACTAACGTCAGCATTTCTCAGTGTGTGATGGCTAAGCAGACACAATTCTCAGGAATTTCACCAAAGAGCTACCAGCTTATAAGGACTGGCTAGCCACAAAGCATTAACTGTGCAGTACCATTATTTCAACAGAACAAAAAGCAAAAAAACTAACCCATCCCACAACCTTGTAAAGTTATACGTTTTCTTTGTTCCCTGAAATCAGTTACATGTTCTGTCAGCAGTAGAGAAAGCTGCCTTCTATTAGAGCTGATCCACACTCTGAGGAAGTTCACACGTTTTGGTTTATTGTACATTTTCACAGAAAAAGAGTGAGATAAAAGAGCTTTATTAGCTTTTAGATTTTTCTTTTTAGTTCTTTACAACTAAACACCTCCATTAATGACTTGCAATCACTTTCAAACGTCAAATACATCCAATGCAGTGTCAGATACACTCAGAATTTAAAATTTACTAAAAAAACACCCCAGCATAGCTAGGGCTCCTTCTCCCCCTGGATTAGGTTTGGAGGTGTGCTTTATGACACACATCATTGCTAGTGAACTGCACGTCTTCCCCAACAGTACAGCTGCACTGCAGTAACTTCGTGTGTAATCTGTACACACTTGACTATACACACTGGCAAATCCTACTCTGCTTTAGCATCTCAAGATAACACTAACCTGCTGTGTTAAGCGAAGATTACAGTTGTTGTTCATTTCTGCTAGCACTAGTAAGAGCTACTCCTGAAATGAACCAAGTGATACTTTTTTTCTAGTGTCAACACTACCCAAAGCACACAGGCTATTTGAAATACTAAACTCCAGAAGATAAAGCTTCCTTCATTTGTCTCAGTGAGTTCAGTTCTCATTTGCAATTCAAAAAGTAACTTGTAATGTTGTATTTTGTACACTTGCTCTGCTGAAACAGCTTTATTTCTTTTTTAGGGCACACAATGTACATGCATAATGAATTAGAAAGATTACAGTACAAGCAGCATTTGATAAAGACTGCTATTGTTTTGCAATTTTGACTGAACCACACAACATTTCTAGTCATGTGTGACTGCATCAACCAGTTTTTTTTCCTTGAACATCTGCACTGAAAACATATTTTGTGCCATATGTAACAGGCTTTGCACTTCCGAGTTACTCTCCTAGCTGAGAGTTCTATCCTCTGAGAAAGCTGCTCGGTATATACCAGCTTTGCAGAAAGCAGGCTACTCAAGCAGAATGGCAAACAAGTCACAACAAGAACATTCTTCATTAAAGAATTTACTGCTCCTTTGGAAAGGTCTAGCATGTGCATGTTTACGCATTGAAAGTACAACTGCACAAGCTCCTTTGGAGCTGTGCGACAGCATTAGAACTATGAGCTCAGTCTCATTTTAAACAAAACTTTAAGTAGGATGACTATAAATGCAAGAGACAGCCATAAATTTTAAGTGTTTCAAATGTAACAAGCTGAATATTAAGACAGCTCCTTAAAAGTTTTTTTAAAAGCAATACTCCTTTAATATTGTTATAAACAAACTGCTAGGCCTCTATTTGGGATGGAAAAAATGTAGGATTCAGCCAGACTTGGAAATGAGGTCTTAACTTTGAAATTGCTGGGAACTGTCAGACTTGCTCAAATATTTTCCATAAAATGTAGCAGCTTTCCACTTAGAAAATATTAAAAGTATGACTAGAGTAATTAAATAAGTTTTCAAATGCAACTACATAGCTAGATATGTTATCTATATAATATACAGTTTAACTTCCCTCAAAAACTGGAGTCCTCAATGAAAGTGTGTATTGGCTACAGGTGCAGCAAATACACTGCCTATAGTAAAGCTACAGAACACTTCAAAGTGTGAACATTACTGCTCAGCTCTATAACAACTATTAACTAATTTGACTGTGATGTTCATATCAGATTTCTACATAGGGTATCATTTTTGGAAGTGAAAGCTAACATAGATTAGCAGTTTACAAAAAACTGTCAGTAAGAAGTTACGCAATTTAGAAAACTCCTGTGCAGGAGCTTAAGAGTTCAGTAGGATGGGAACACCAGTCAGAACAGTTTTACTGTCCCAGGAAAACTCCCCTACAGTGCTCAAGCTGTAAAATGTACAACAAAAAATTAAAATAGAAACCTAGGAACTGCACAAAATACTACTAAAGGCTTGATTTTTAAGTTTCTTTTCTGATTTTATGCCTCCAAACACTGATCTTTCACTGCATTTTCAAAATAACCTATATGAATTTAGCACATCAGTCTACTACTGAAGCCTGCATATAATTTCGAGAAGCCTACTCATTTATCTGCTCTTTCCAGTTACAGAAAGATAGACTTCTAGAAAAACCAGGTTGCTTAAATGTACTAGACATCTTTCATCTATGAATTAGCCCAAAAGGATAAACAGACTATACATGGGATATTTTTTTCCTCCAGATATACCATTTAGAGACATGACAACCTTATGAAACAGACTCTTACAGGCAGTGATCAATCAGAAAGTTGTGCTAGGAAAACATTTCATATGAAGGACTGAGGAGCTGAAGTTTATGAAATTTTTTTTAATTCACTCCACCCCACTCCAAATTAATCTACATTTAATAGTGAAGTGCAAATATCTGGTAAGTTAAAACAATGGACATTTTCTTGATATGAGTGTAGTATAGAAGAAAAACAATAGTAAAATTCAGAGATGACTGGCTAGCTCAGACTTACTGTTTTAACAAGTTACAAGCCTGAATTACACTAAAGACAACAGGTTGTAAGGTACAAATCAAGGAGCCACTCTAAAGCGACAGAAATGCAGATACCAACCAACACAATGTGAAGTCTTTTGTTACACGTTTTTTCCTGAAGAGCATTTGCCTCATTTAACATATACCAGAATGAATGAAACAGGAAAGAAATGGGATAGTGTCCTATGAAAGTACTGACACATGCACAAAACAGGTTTTTGCTTTCATTTTCTTACTACCTTAAAACATCTACATCCAGATTTTCTAACGCACTGAGCACTGCACATCAACTGAGGCTAGCGAATGCTTCTGAAGACAAACATCCCTGCAACCATAACTCCTGGGCTGTATGGTCAATGCCTGCAGAATTTGGTCTTGACATCTCACTGCGTGTTTTAAATGCGTGAAGTATGGATAATACTTCCCCTCTTTATTGTACTGTGTCAAGACTAATAACTTGCGAGATGTGACATAAGCCACAGCATATGAGAACACTGCCAAAAAAAAAATCCACATTATATCACAGTATGTAAACACTCAGAAAAATAGTATTCTTCATTTCAGAGCACTTGACTTCATAGTTTTACTATTAGTCCTAATGATCCAGTCATAAAGCTGTTGACACAATGGAGTACGGTAACAACAGCAGTACAAGTTTGCACTGAAAGTTTTAAGACATTCTTAAGAATATAAATTCAGAGCAAACCGATGCACTAAGATGTCACTGTGGTCATCACACAACTGATCTCATGAGCAACTGTTTTTCTGAAAGCTTCTGGGCAAATTTATGGACTGCAAAAAGAAAACAAGTAATTTCATATGAGCAGAGCATCAGCAGGAGCAACTATGAACAGAGATGTCAGGAGCATTTCTTGTGGGTCTTCAGATGGGTAGTCGGAGCCGTTATTCCCAATGTAGACCACTCGGACTAAAAAAGCTCTGTTGATAGTTTGTAAGTCAGCTGCTACACCTGTCAGCTCTTGGCTTACATGTTACCTCAGGGACCCAAATCGTCAGCCAGCAACGTATTTTACACTACCCATTCCCACTCCAGAGTGGAAGCATCTTATCCTGGTAGTACCTACAACAAAGTTTTTCATCCTCCTCCTCCCTCCACTTATATTAAAACTTCCTTACTCCTCCTTAAAATACAGTTATATAGCAGAAATGCTATCTTTTGCTATAAACGTACCAGTTGTTAACCAGATCCTGAGCAAGTCCACTTACCAGATTTGCCCTCCTGGAATTTTAACTCAGAGACGTTACTTTCTAAAACTTGAATTGACAAAGCCAGTATTAACAAAAGGCTGTCCTTGGTTCACCTTAGTGCTATTTCTTCTTAAAATGATTACTAGTGAAACTCATGTTTTTAGCTTCCTTATGTGATCTACCAATAGTTCACAGAGGACATTCTAACTACAAAAACAGTTGCAACTTGCTTTAAATTCCTTTAGCTTTCCACATAAAGGAGGGAAAATGCCTTCTTTCCTGAAAGAGTTAGAGAAAGATCTTCACTGGAGACAGCCTACCTTCCTGTGTAGACAGTCTTACACCTTTTTTTGAGACTGTTGTTTCTGATGTTTCTTCCAGCCAGACATTTTCTCTCATCCAGTATTTCCTCACAGTCTCCATGTTTTTAGTTACTCAGAATAAGGGCACATGTGCACTAATGTCGAGCTTCAATGGAATCAACCAACGCACCTGCAACACAATCGACGCAAACCTTGATGTTGACTAATTGAAGATCTTCGCTCTTTGGATTTTTATCTCATGGGCATAGAGACCGCACGTATGGGCAACCAAAGAGTATTTCTCAATATTGCTCAAGTACAAAGAGCACTTTTGGGGGAGGTGGGAGTAGCATTTCAAGATCCCTCTCTTGTGAGGAACAATAACAAATAAGGCTGTTCAGTTATTTCCAATACATCCTGACAGCAGCTTACAGAATGTGAACATTACTATATCCCACGCCAAGTGCTTATACCTCAGGTTATCCAGCTTCCAGCAGAAACACTCTGCCAAGAGACACAGCTACATCCACCCTGAACAGTAACTTTGCATGAACAACAAAACTCATAATAATGCAGTGGCACTGCTAAATACAACTCTTTGCTTCTTGAATACACAATAAAGACAAACAGCTTCTTCCTGACAGAATATGTATTGTGCCAACTGTGGGAACTTTATTCAAGTACAAAGATATCAACATGATAAATGCAGTTTAAATAGCTAAGTATACCTGCTATTTAGACATTAAAAGCCTGATTAAAAATTAGTAAGTGTCTGCACCATATAAACTTAAACCTTTTTAAGTTAAAGGTTTAGCATTATAGAAAACTCAAGGAGAATGGCTACTTTGCTGATACCCATTTTTTAATAATACCAAACTTCAGAAACTAAAGCGCTAAGCAAAGAATAAGAACTATAAAACCACTTGTGGCATAAAAGAAAAGCCCAGTAGCTAGACAGTAAGTCTCCTATACCAGATAAAAGGATTAAGACACCCACATCAAAGTATTTAATGTACACACAGACTGTATTGTGTTGAGACATTTTCCTTGTAAATGCTCCATGTGCCTTTGCATGTAAATAAAACATTCAGCCACATTTCAAAATTTTTCATTCACACAGCAGTAAAGTGGTTATTCCAAAAGGCTCCACAAATCATGAAAATGAAACTTTCGATACTATTTCAGAAATATCAACCATACAAAATTCCACTATATTCACATTTATTAAAGCCATGTTTTGTTTAGATAACATTTAAAAGTTCTAGAGGAAAGCAGGATGTCTTGTTAGTAAAAAACCCCAAAACACAAACCTGCAAGTTTCCTTATGTAGGGTGAAGAAGCCTTCTTATTATAGCCTCCCCTGCTATCTTCCCACATATCTCACTTGCTTAGAATTAACTCATTTTAGTCACCTACAATTCTTACTTAGTCCATGGTTAAAAGTGAAAAAGACAACAAATTCACTTGAAGATGCAAGTTACCTCCAGAGCAAGCTTACGAATTGATGATGCAGAAGTTTAGCATTTTATGGCAAGATCAAGAAAATCAAATGAGTAAGTCTCCAAAAGCAGTATGAGAAGTACACACTTTAAATAATTTTCTTAAAAGAAACTACTTTTCCCAGAAACAACTACAGTTCTTTAGAACGCACTATCAACATTGGTCCCACTACACACAAGCATCTCTTGCAGCATGTGAATTTTTTCACACAGGTGGACTTTTTCAGATGAGGACAGCTAGTGTTTTCAATTTTCACACATTCAGTCCAACCATCTTTTAGATGCCAATGCAGCAAAGGTTTGTTAAGCAGCTGTACTTTCAGCTAAATAGTACAACATATTAAAAAAACAAAAAATGAGTATAAATTTAAAGCTATACATATTCACAAACTGGTACTTCAACATCTGCACTGTTCCTTCAGCAGAAGTGAAGGACAAGGGTGGAATGGACAATTGTGAGTGTGAACCACTCTGTCCCTGAGTCAGGGCTCTTAGATAATCCATTCTGAATTGCATGAGACATACTCATGCATCAGGTCCCTAAATAGCATCATCTGCTGAGTCCTACAAATTCTGTGCCCGTTATTCTCACCTTCAACAGAGAGTATACAAAGATCACGAACTTTGCTGGTGCAGAACATATGTAAATCAGAACTCCAACATGAAGATGACAGTTCACAGGACTTGTGTTATCACCTCTCAGAGCAGCCTATTTTAGGGCAAAAGGCCTCTCTAGAGTACAGGAAGGCAACAGGTACTTGGGATAGTGAGTGTAAGTAACAGCCATTAAAAACTGAAGTACTGATCTCCAAAACACAGCACCTCATTTAAAGCCTAGCATATAGCATTTGTCAAGCATTAAAGACAACGGGTCCACTGAGCACCTCCCAGCAGCTGTGCATTAACACAGGAAGTCAAGAGTAACAGCACAGCACACACTGACCCCACCAGTGCCACAAACATCAGAAGGTTTGCTGGACCAAACTCTTTCCATCAGCAGGCAACTACGCAAGTTAAACATGAGCTATGACCTGAGAAATAACCTCAACACAACTACGGCTTTACTAGAGTATTATCAGTATCTCTTCCTCCACTTTTCCTTTGCCAACTAGATGAGGGCAAGTGCAACTCTAGAGAACAGCTAAATCAACAGCTTGGCTGACTGCTGATTTCTAACAAGTTCAAAGTATTCTTTATACCGCTTTATACAGCTTTTTCTATTTACTTGAGACTACAAGCAGACGATCACTGACAACGCATCAAATGCAAAACTATTACACTATTTGCACTGTGAAATATCACAGAAATAAACAGGGATGCCATACGTGCCACTTAGCTCCAAAATCAAGAATGATAGATGGAGGACCATACTGAAACAATTATGAGATCCCTTCATATCTATAGATGGCATCCTCAGCTTAACCCCATTTCACTCTTGAACAAACAACCTGGTCTTTTGGAAGAGCGCCCACCCTGAAGCAGCAATTACAGACGCTTTACTTGACATGTGATGAACCATGCACGTACTTACATTTAGTCTAATAACCAAGACAAGTCTACAGTAATTCACCCGTGTTTGAAGTGAATCCGTTTCTAAAAGGCAGATTCTATGACAAGTGCCTGTTTTTAACCTGTGGGAATGTCTGAAGGGAGAAGAAAGAATTTCTAGGAATTGACAAACAGGTATAAAAAAAATAATCACAAATAAAGAATCCAAATTACAGTATCCAGACTAGGGATCCCGATGCTTCTGTATACAGATACTCATGTATAATGGCATGCCTGTCTTTCATTGTGCCTTTCTGCATTGTTTGCTATCGGATCTTAGTGTTGCCAGACTTGCATAAAATGCACTTGCCCCAGTAGTGAAGTACCAGTTGCAGACTGGCTTGCTGGCTAACAAGTCAATGGCTACGAGCTGATCCTAGACTTGAAGGTGAAACGCAGTAATAAGACACTATCAGAGGATGATTAAGGTCAGAAGAGACCTCTACAGACTGCCTAGTGCAACCCTCTATAGAACAGGGTCAGTTGCAGCAGGTTACTCCTGGCCATGTCCAGTCACATTTTGACGATCTCCAAGGATGACAACTGCACTGCCTCTCTGAACAACTTACTCCCCTGTTTGACAACCCCCATGATCAGTGTCTTTTCTTTTGCTCAAATACGCACTTATAAATTGTGCTCATAATACCTTGTCTGTTCACCAAGAAGCATCTGGCTGTCTTTTTTCACACTTGCCTTCAGATATTTATACATGTAAAATCCCTCCAGGTTAAACAATTCTAGTTCTCAGCTTCTCATGTGCCAGACACTCCAGTCTCTTCATCAACTTTCTCTAGACTCTTTCCAGTATGTCTACGTAGCTCTCATACAGGGGAACCCAATACTAGACCCAGCACTCTAGATGTGTCTCACCAGGGCTGAGGAGAGAAGGATCATCTCCCTTGACATCACGGTGGTACTTTTAGTAACGCAGTCCAAGACGCTGTTTACCTTCTCTGCCATAAAGTACACTGCTGGCTCATGTTCAGCCTCCTGTGTACCAGAACCCCCAGATCCTTTTTGGCAAAGTTGCCTTCCAGCAGGTCAGTCCTCAGCCTGTACTACAGCATGGGGTTATTCCTCCTAAGGTGCAAGACCTGATACTTCCCTTTAAGTTTCCTTTCAGCCAATTTCTCCAGCCCATCAAGGACTCTCTGAATGACAGCACAATCCTCTCACGCATCAGCCACTCCTCCCGGTTTTATGCCACCTGCGAGGTTGTTGAGGGGTACACTCTGCCCCATCAACCAAGTCGTTAATGAAGATGTTACATACTATTGGTCCCAGGATTAACCACCTGGGGACACTAGTTGGACTTCATGCTGCTGATCACAACACCAAGCCGGGCAGTTGAGCCAGTTTTCATTCCACCTTACCATCTACCAAGTTATACTTCAACAGTTTGTGTTACGTGAGACAGTGTCAAAAGCTTTGCTGAAGTTAAGACAGGATCAACTACTCTCCCGTTGTCCACTGAGGTACTAGTTTTGCCATAGAAGACTATCAAGTTAGCGAGGCATGATTTCCCCTTCATAAATCCTTTTTATCTACTCTCAGCCACATTTTGTCCTTTGTGTGTTTCGTAATCATTTCCAGGATTATTTGCTCCATTAACTTCACAAGAATTAAGATGAAGTTGAGTAGCCCGTAGTACCTCAGATGCTCCTTTTTGTACTTCCCAAAACCAGGAATAACATATGGTGTCCTCTGGAAACTCCAGCCATCATGATGGCCATTCAAAGACTGAGTGGCAGTGCAGTGACATTGTCCAGCTCCCTCAGCAGTTGTGGGACCTTTCAGGTCTAATGGGCATGTGCACATCCAATCATTTTAAATGTCTATAACCTGACCCTTCTCACTGATATGCAATTATCTAAGCAAGCAATGAAAGTGACACCTCAAAAAAAAAAGTCACAGGAATACATTCTCTATTGCCTTGGTATACCAAACTTTCTACTTTTATCGGCAACTCTCAGAAGGCTTTAAGAAGATTTACCACAAATGTTGAGCTTGAAATGAGAATCGTTAGGAAAAATGACAAAAAGCATCATCATAAAAGGTGCTTTGAATTTCTCTGAATCTTGTGTCATGAAGAGGGTTGGGTTGATTTGTTTGGGTTTTTTTACCACAACAGTGTAAGTCATCAATGAAGTCACTGATAATTGGTTACCTTTTCCGTGATAAGGGCACCAACTAGGCATCAGTTGAGCAAAATCCACTGCCATTTTGTTGCACAAAATTACAGAATATACGCAGATGCCTTACTTAGAACACTTCTAAGATCAGAAGGAGATTATCAGATGAGTGAACGATACCTAGAAGATAGGAATAAAAGTAGCACCATATCCATGTTTGTCCTGGTGCCAGCGGATGTGGGAAGATGTAGGTTGAGAAGGAAAAAACCTACTCGGTACCTGCTTCCTTCAAATTAACAGCCATACATAAATGTAGATAACTGAAGTTTCATTCATGTAGATTAATTAAAGCATGTTCTTCTGAAGACTGAATTTTCTATTTTTTATAGAAAACAGCAAATTGTTTCTGAGTAACAGATAGTAACTACCTAAAACCACCACAAAAACATTAAGGATATTCTTCTTTTATCCATACTTTGGTAAAATCATGCTTCATAATACACACTACCAAAATCACTATCAACTCAATCCAACACACAGAGCTACAGTAACAACCTAAATAGGAAAGTGAGTGAATTGTAATTTTCCTAAAGAGATATGAAGGTTTTTGCATTTTGCTTGTGACTGTTTTGCTACACGTAAAAGCTATTTCCCTGCACTTGTTTCATACAAGAAGAGTTCCTCCAAGTGATATTTAAGAGTCTGCTAGATGTTTTAGAAACTCTGTATTCTTGCAGGTGTTGAATTAAGTAATTCACCTTTTCCTTTCCTACATATAAAATACTGCAGCACTTTTTTTTGATCTAAGTACATATAAACAGAAAACTTGTATTAATATAAATATTGCTCATTTCAACTCTTCCCCAAAACCGTGGTTTATGAAAGATCCTGGACCCACCTGTACTTCTAGAAAGAAGGTACTCTCTAGGCTTAAAAATCAACTCTTCATAAACCAATGCCACTTTAAAATGCAACCGCAGTGGACTACACCAAATTACACCAGAAAACATTATTTCCAAAGAAATAAAAGTGGAACTGTTCATTCCCAATTTGTAGAAAATGCAGTAATTTCCTAGGTATTTTCTAGTACACATAACATGACCCTGACTACAATTCTTTCCGGTTTTAGTCAAAATAATACCAGTAATTTATTTATGTGAGAAGCTAGCATTAAGCACCAACTTAGACAAGTTAGATATAGATACCGAAGTATAACATTTTCCTGAAAGGTGTAGCACACATTAGTTTGACACAATTTTCTGCCCCCTAACCCCTAAATTCTAGCAATTCTAAAATCATCTCTCAGAGACTAAAATTAAAGTTTCTTTTAGTTTCAAGAGTCCTTCTGTTACACTATAGTTACATGAAAGCCTAAGAGTGAAGAGTGAAAGACACCCTCTCTTGGGAAGAGAAGGAAGAGAAAGAAGACGAAAATGCTTTTGCAGAAGTCAGCAGTGCAAGCAAAACCAAGCATATTTGGAAGTTGTGAAGCTTTTGATTATAATTTTACTTTTCAGTATTAAGCCGGTGATTCTGAGCAGTGGTGATTTGACTCAATGAAGTAACTAGCAGCAAGGCACGCTTTTGGATAAGTCTACCCCAAAACATGGTAGTCCTCATTTTTTTTACCCATCATGTCAAAAACAAATGCTAAAATATTTTTCCAAGCCAAATGAGTTTATTTCTATCTTTTAACTTCTAGATTTTCATACTTCAAATATCAAAGGTCAAGCTTTCACAGCACTGTCTTTCTGGCTAGATAATCTATTGAAATTTTAAAAATTTAAATCCAGGTTCAAAAGTTTACATTGGGAAGTATGCATTAGCAATAGGCACCACAGAAAATCCTGTACTATACATGATATCAGAATTTACTAAAGTTATATCAACCATGGAGACGGTACAGAATACATTCTCCAAACAGAAGCGTATTGCAAATTCCATGTTAGGACAACTGGCAAAGAGACTCTTTGAAAGAAGAGTAATTTTAATTCAATTTAAGGAATATCCAATGCTGGTTAAAAAGCTGCATCATGTATTTAGGGTTTTTCCAGCAAAAAAAAAAAAAAATCCCCTTACCTAGTCATGAATGAATTAGAATACCCAGAGTTTCTATTGCTCGTAGCAAAGACAGCAACATCAGAATAGACTGATCTCTGATCTTTATTCTCAATACATTTTAGTAACATGCTTTAGTTTGAAAATTTATTTTTACTGTACCTTACTGACAAACTTGGAATGAATAACTACTTTTGAAACACTAGTTCTAATGTGACAATTTCACCAGAGTTTAGAAGTGCAAAAATTGAACACTGAAGTTTTAGCCAAAGACTGAAACAGAAAACAAGCCTTCTTGGTAAATAACGTATTCATGCAATGCAGAAACGTACATAAAACAATAGCCATCTGTGTGATATTTTAAAATCATGACTTCTGGTGACATCATAAACCATAAGCTGAAGAATCCTGACACATTTGTACTTGAAATACACAAAAATGAAGTGATTGGTTATCTTTGATTTTTCAAGAACTTCAGTGCATTCTGCACCAATCCAACTTCAAATATTTTGACATCAACTGCCTACAGAAATAAGCATCAAGTGATCGTTCCCATAGGACAAAATAGCACATTAGGGAGAGAAAAGTGTTCAGCAACAGTCATTGGTAAGTTACAGGAAAATCTATACAAAAACAGTTAGAAAATCTATTAGAAATTCAATACAGAAGACTTCATTAAAACCAAGTAAATACCAAATATTACCTTTTCTGGATTGTAATATAAAGATTTCAAAGTGGTAAACAAGGGTGGGCAGCCTTTACTGAAGTTAACCCTCAGGAACTTATCCATTAGTTCTCTAAATTTTTCACCTAGAAACAAAATTGTATTTGGTTATATGTCAGTGATTACAAGTGTTGTATAAATATAAGCACTAATTGTCGTGCAACTCTGGATAACAGAGTAACTGAGAAACTGCAATTAAGGGGTTTAATCTTTCCTGTTATTAAAGAATAAGATGCTAATATGCTTCAAATAAAAAAAAAAGAGCTCAGAATAAAATGCTTAAGTCGCTCGCGTTTAAGAGACTGACAAAGACATGATTAACAGTCTTCAAACCTGTAAAATGTATTAAAAAGAGAAAGTGCTGGCCACAGAGGAAGTAGCAAGGGCTACTTAAACAAACATTGGAAAAGATTATAATGGTAAGAATAACTAAGCACTTGAATGGATTACCTTGGAGATCTTGTAAAAGCTCCATCATTGGAAGTTTTTATGATTAAGTTAGACAAATGTGTATTAGGAATAGTGCAGATATAAATTATCCTGCTTTGAGGAAGAAGAATGGATGAAATGAACCCTCTACCTCTCTTCTAGTCCTATTTTTTATGAGTAGGACATGACTTCCGATGATAATATGATTGTTTCTGGAATCAGAAACAGAATAGAAGACTGGGTTTCAGAAGAATAAGCACCATATCAGAATCATCTTTATCAAAATATAATGGCAGAAAGCTAAAAAATTTGATTTAATTAAGTTTTCAGGTAAAAAGTACAGTACTTTCAGTACGTCACCTTTCTGAGAAACGCCGTTTCAAAAAAAGAAAAAAAAAAGCAGGACTTCAAAGAGATGATATCCAGTCTGGAAAACATAGCTGGCTTTCACGTTCTTAGTCCTATGATAAGCAGTGGTTGTTTTCAGTTGATTTTTTAAAAAATTTTTTATTGGTTTTGTTTGCTTTTCATAGGGATGAAAATTGTTACACTTCACTGCCTACTCTATTGTGGACTTCTCTAAATCGTTAAACAAAAAAGTAGCACACTTCACATAATGAACTGAAGTTTATTTTGATATTTGTGTGTGTTACCATTAAGAACACATTAATAGGTTTGATTAACAGTGTTTTATAGGTATTCAGAAAATAAAGATACACTACGGCTTTCTATATAACATTCTTTTGAAGGTATTTCCACCAATTCTTAACTGCCATAAACTTACTATCAACACTGTTACTGAGACTAATAAAAGCACCTCATGTTCTTCCCTTGCTGTATTAAAACAAAATGCTGTATATAGAAACTTCTACTACCTGTGAATGAGGGTCCGTAACTGAATTATAAGCACATGCACATGAATTAATTAAAACTTGTTTTCTTGCACTATAAGAAACTCCCCTATATGACAAAAAAAATTCCATCTCAGTTTCTTCTCTTGAATTATTCTAATTTATATTCTTGATGGAAGAATTGTAATTCAGAATTTAAGAAAGCAAGATTCACGTTTCCATTAAGTACATATTTCTTTCTACACAGCAGAACAGCTTTAAAACAGTCTGAAATTCGCAAAACATACAGCTAGGTACCCACCTATGACACGAAGCCAAACTCAAAATTTAGTCTCTGCAGCACAGAAAAGACCTGACCACAGGAACAGTGAATCCACACCAACATTAATAAATCTAAACCTGAAAATTAATTCTATCAGCCTCCTTTCATAAAGGTGGTTTTCCAGCTGGATCAAGGAGCTGATTTGTCTCTAATACAAGGTTATTAAGGCACAATGCTGGCAAGTTCTGGGAAAGGCTGCCCTTCTACTACAAGTCTGCACTTTAAAGTATTCCGAACCAATTCTGAATCAACCAGTGCTGGTTGCAAGCAACTGGTCAGTGACCACACTGGAAAAGCAACCTCATTTAACCAAAAATTCTATTGTCTTGAAATTTGCAAACACATTTCTGAAAAAAAAAAAACAACCCCACCCCGTTGTACTTACAAACACAAGGAATCTTTTAGTAAATACATGCAAAGCTAGCAGATGAATTTCTACAGTATCAAAAACAGTCTTACATTCATGACTCATAAAAGCTTAATTGATTAATAGAAATACAACTTTTAATTCAGGAAAAATCTTACTTCTTATGAAACACTGCAGGAAGTAGTCTACTCAGTTTTTTTATGGACTGATTCAGTAATGAATTTTGCTTTCATTTAGAGTATTGCTGTAATGGGAACAACTGATCTTTATTAATAACAATATTTCTATTCAAATGAACATTAGCTGTGAAACTACACCGTCAGACATGGTAAGGTAACCTAGTGCAAAGCATACATTAAAATGAAGTCAACAGCAAAACACACTATTAATGAAGACAGTGAAAAGTGTTTTGCAGATTATTTCCTTGTTTGCTGTGTATCACCATATGCAATTTTATTACAGGAGAAAAACAATTACTTGCCACCTAGTTTTTCAAATCTAACTTAACTGCATTAGAATTTGCCCTTGTATCTTCAAAGAAAATGAAATATCTGAGATTAAGTAAGGCACAAGTGTTAACTTCAGGGCTAAATCTCTTATGAAGCAGTTAAAATCTTGTGATTTTACACAGGAAAGGTGTACACACAGACTCTTGAGCATGTGGTGCTCAGTAAATGAGCTAAACTGAAAACTAACCTCGCAAAATGAAAAGCACAAGCAGACAGTTGGGAATTTGCAGCTGAACTTAGATATCCAGTTGTCATGGAATTTTTAACTTGTGTAACTTTGCACTTCTTTCCAAGGTTTTCTACTGGAGCTGCAACAGTTAGACAGCTATACATATTAAGTGTACTATTCTTTTTAATGCGATTTACCACTTCACCTAGCTCCCTTCCTTCTATTTTGGAAGATCATAGCTTTCTGTTTTTAAAGAGTATATACATATTCCCTCCAGAACTGAGGATTTGTGCACCGTATTTCAATACAACTTTTGAAAGGATAGAGTCACTGAAAGACCTTAGCTATAAAATAAAAAATAAAATAATTTGTGCTACATAACCCTGCAGACTTGCTTTTTTGTTCCTATTCTTAAGTTACTAGCACAAAGTTAGTTTATATTGTGGATTTAAGTTCTAATGGTTCTACAACAAAATGTTGTACACCCAATAACATATTCAATCACAAAACAGATTTGGTGTTTTCTGGCACATCACCAGTACAAAAACTGTTAGGAAATTCATGAGTCCTATGCCTTTGTGATTGTTATATGTATCATTTACACTTTTTAGTGCTTCTAAATATTATAAGTTAGCTTATCTGTAAGTATATTAAAGATATGGGGTGTGTATATACACACCCCCCTATACCTTGAATTAAAGTGTACTTTACCCCTTTTAATTTATGATTCTTAACTTGCATGATGGAGAAAAATTATGCATAAGAACTCCTGCAACCTACATACCATTCCATACTGTAGTTTTATCAATACAAACATTGTATAGAACACATGAACTTTTTCTATCAGCTCTATCACAAAATAACAAATAATTTTGTCTATCACAATAGAAAAGCATGGGTCTGATTGGTGTACACGTACAAGTAGTTACTAAACACAGTCAACAGCCTAATGAAAAGTTAAAAAAAAAGAAATAAACTATTACAGAACAGATATATGCAACTTGTTACCTGAAACAAAGTTTAAAGGTAATCTTCTAGGTGAAACTGCTCTGGGATGTCTTTTACTAACTTCTTCATAAATCTGAAGCCTCTCTTCTAAAGTGCCTATTATCAGTAAATATAATAGACATAAGTAACAGAGATAAAAAACTATTCTTCTAAATGCTTTTAAGTGTTGAGAATTAATTTAGCTGGTCTTCTTACACAGTTCGGATTTGGAACAATTAAACATTTCGAGCTATTTTTGCCAGTTAATCATAAACATTACAGTGCGAAACCATATCAAAAGCCTACTGTATGTATAACACAGCTACCAGCATTAATCACTGTAAGGATAAACTGCAAACAGAACAATTACCTTGCACATTCAATCACAGAGCACTAGAGCTTGGTTTCTTTCAGTTACGTGCTGTATAGACCCATTCACACAGTAGTTTAACATTCACAGCTTCAATTAACTGCTTTTCACTACACATCTGTTTCAGACATACTTAAAGCATCCAGAGAAATATACTGCATTGCTACATCATAGGTATACAAATAGCATACTATACAGGCATGCTTTTATCATAGGTCCTCTGGTGGCAGCAAAACCAAGGCATAACACTGCCAGTGTAAGTACTGAGCACCAGAACTCTTTATCTTAATGTTTAAAAAACTTTATTTTTGTTAAATTTTATCTTCCCACTCCTCCCCTTTCCCCCATAATATGCTTTGGAGCTCCAATGTGGTTAGAACTTTAAATAAAACTAATCTGTTGCTTTGAAATGCCATTTTCACATAATTAAGATCAATTTTGCTTAAATATTTTCAAATTGATCAAACAATTTAAATAAAACTGAATGTACAGATCAAGACTATGACACAACAAGTATTTAATAAATATGTCTGGTTTAATTTCATAAGAAAAACAATTTATCTTGTCACTGAGCTCAGATGTTGGGGAAGGGGGGGGAATATGTTACCCAGTGGCTCCAAGAGATGTACAGTTCTAAGAGTTATACTAAAATAATGTTTGGATTGGAACTAAAGCATATAAAAGCCCTAATTGAAGTCACAAGTTGGAGCTCCAGAACTTACCATGGGGGAGGAAATAGTCCTAAGACCACCTAAAAAATAAAGTAGCATTATTAGTTTTATAAATTAGTACAGTTTTAATCTACATAGGATTTTAATGTCAAATAAACTACTAGATTGGTTCTTTGATAAGATCTACACATTTTCATCAACACATTTGTTATATCAAACAGAATAATCAAGTTCTTGTTATATCAAACAGAATAGTCAGGTTACCCAGTTCTTGGGTAATTTATTTTCGTAGACAATAATCACAATCTTCAACTCTATGGATACACTAGGAACCATTCAAAGGGCAATTACTCTCTGTAGCAAATGCCATCATTTTCACTTCCCAATCACAAGCCATATTCCCATAGCTTATGAAAACCAACTGTGAAACTGCCTAGAAGGAAGCTGGTTAAGAAATATAATGCAGCTACAATATCTACAAATAACATCCTTGTGGGCTTATGATTTATGATGTCATCAGAATAACTCCAATAAAACTTCTGCTAATTAGTGAACAGTGAAATACATGGAAACCATTCCTGTGTAAAGGTAAACATTTGGGAAAGTTACAACTGCGAAAACACTTAATATAGTATCAATTGCTGCAATATGGTCATTTTAAAAAGACAACTAGCTTATTTTCCTGGAAAGACGGAACAGCAGTAATGTAAACTAGCATTGGAACAAAGACTATCACATTTATCACCTTTCCCACCAAAGAACAGTCAGCTTAAAAAAAGATGTTTTTTTTCCAGATAGCCTATCTTTAAAAGGCTTTCTTTAAATTTTAGGCTATCTTTAAATATTTCAGTATTTCCCTACATGCCCGCAGAAAGAGGTACCACCTAAAGAAGTTTCATAACGACAATTTTATGTTGGGGTGTATGACAGTAGTCTGAGGAACAACTACTAGGTAGCAATGAATTGCAATTTTATTTCCAAGTTCAGGTGTGGCAAGGAAACGTTCTCCATATAAGCACATTAGCAAATGCCACCTTTCGCTCCAAGAACAGAAAGACTTGCTGTCAGCATTTTCATGGATGTAAGTTTGTCAGTGAACTTTTTAAAACGGATAAACACAACTATATCATATTTGAGATTAGAAACTACATAGTTTCCTGCTGAGTAAAGCTTTTTAATCTAAACCGGTAACATATCAAACAGCAGTTTTAAGTATATCCTATATTATACATATTTTCAATGTGTCTGTATTTTTACTTACTAGGTTGTAGGGCCTTTTCCAAGCCTTCATAATAATACCAGTTTTCTGCATTGCGCTCAATTAACTCTTTGTATACTTCACCAGCTTCTTCCAGTCTTCCCAACTTCAGCAACATCTCTCCTAAAAAGAATGCAGTAAAGAACTGAATTACATGGGAAAACACTGATGGGATAGGAGTAAAATTTACAAAACTAGACACATAAAACTGGGCTTATGGATATGTAGACACTAGTAAAAAAGCTTTACTTTTCCAAAGATCTTTAACGTGTTTTTCAAGCGCTACTTAAAGCTACTAAACACACTGCTTGACACAGTTTGGAGCATTCAGCACCTGTGAAAACAAAGATTATTTCAATGTCCATATCTGAGTCTTTAAAATAACTATAGGGATTATCAAAGAAGCAAGCCACTCTCCCTCCCGGGACTCCAACACAACTGTATTGCTTCTTACCAGTCTGTTTATTTAACTACACAAAAAAACCCTGTATTTTTCACACCAGTTAATCAGTTTTTAACCAGTTAAATCACACTGGTTTGCTATTAAGTAAATGGTTCTACCAGGTCTGGCTTGCATGGAATTAATTTTCTTCACAGCAGCCCATACAGTGCTGTGGTTTGGGATTTGTGACTAAACATTCATAACACAGCAACGCTTTTGCTACTGCTAAGCAGTACTTGTAGAGCGTCAAGGCCTTTCTCTTTTTACGCCAACTCTGCCACCCAGCAAGCAGGCCAGGGTACATAAGTTGGGACGGGACACGATCTGGAGAGCTGACAGAGATTGGCCAAGGGATATTTCATGCCACAATGTCACACTTAATAATAAAAATTGAGGGGAAGGAGTGTTTGGGCAGGTGGCCATTGCTTGGAGACTAGCTGGGCATCAGTCTGCTTGTGGGAGGTGGTCAGTGATAGGCCTTTGCATCACTGGGGGATCTGGTTTGGTTTTTTCCTCCACTCAAGACATCTTCATCTCAACCCATGAGTTTTCTTGCTTTTGGTCTTCCTCTCTCCTATCCTGAAGCAGGAGGCTGGGGGAAGCGAGTGAGCAGATGAAGAATACGTGCTATTATGCTATATAATCGCACATATTCAGAACTCAGTATTAGTACTTTAAATCCCCAAAATAACTGTGTTATTTTTTAATCAAAAAAGTCAACTTCAGTATTCACTTAAGTAGGGCAATACAAGTGTGTGCATCGGAAAGCTTAAGCAGGAGACAAGAATTTGACCCTTTAGTAAAAACAAAACAAACAAAATCAGCGTTTGTACTACAAACAGTATTCACGAGATTAAAACCGGGTTATATGAGCTCTGATTTACAGAAGGGTCCTCTAATATACACTAATACCATCATCTCCGAGATCTCTGTTCCTGTGTCAACCCAAGTTAAACTACCTGCACCTACTGTGGTAGGGCAAGTCATTGCAGCACAAAATTGTAAATTTGGTGTCACCAGTTTCCCTATAGTAACTGTTTCAAATCAATTAAAGACCTCACATGTTTTTTAATTTTACTGCTTTATCATTTCTGAAAGCTATTAGCAAAAATTTAGAATGAATTGGCTGAGAGAAGAAGAATAACTTACCTTTGATTTCTTCTACTACTAATTTATCACATATTTGCTTTTCATATGTCTCTATATGTTCTAAAGACTCTTGAAATAGATCTGCCTCTCTCATCACTTGATTTTGATATAAAATCAGTTCACTATATTCATAATCTATTTTATTAGGAGGAATCTGGGGGGAAAAAAAGCAATAGGTTAGTTAGCATTTACCTGTACCTCAACAGTATGCAGTACTACAGAACACAAGATCCAGGCTACAGAATATATCAGGTCTATTTATATACCCATCCAAACATTCAAAAACGCAAAACTCCAATTATTCGCAATCAAGTTAGACTAATTCAGGATATCCTTTGTTAGAGAACAGTTCAAAAGAATTCTTGTATTTCTCTTTTATGTATCACTACAGAGAGCTAATTCAAAAAAAAAAAGAACTTGCCTTCTCTCCTACAGTTCAATAAAATTTGCAAAGATCTTGGTAATTTTCTCCTTCTGAAGGACTCATGTACTCCACAACAATTTTGACCCAAGTTCCACAGAAGATTGCTGGGTCATAACAATACTCATTTCCAGCATACCAAGAAAACTGGATCAAACTATTTCCAAGAGCAATGAACCACCCAAATACTGGCCATAGCTTGACAACTCGAATTTTTCAGACAGGAAACTTACACTATTTTTCTCTAACCAAATGTTCTTTTTATTACACTTCGAAACCCTGGGAAGTAGAGTGGAAAAGCATGCAAAAAGTTTTTTCGAGCAACAGGTAGTTAATTTGAGGTCTGATGACAGTCGCATACCTAGGACTTTGCCTACAAGCTATAGTGGATCATCCACTTTCCAATGATACATCAGCCACTGAAACAGGATGACATTCAAATATATTCCTTTCTAGGGATAACTCCCTAAAGTATATTTAGGCAATGAAAAGTCTTGCTAGAGTTGTTATTATTTCATACAAAACACTCTTCACTAACATGCACAGAAGCTACTTCAACTACATGTAAACTATAAGAATTTCAGAGAGAGATCAAATGCAGGAGTCTCCAGACAATGCCCAGCAGATCTATACAACAGCTTGGTATGTGATGTACACTGCCTAAATAGAAATTGTAGAAAGACAGACAGTTATATTCTACATGATTTTTTTTTAAATAATAAAATAGATAAGCAGCAGTTGAGCTTGATAAGGGTTAATGATTTTCTTTCCCGTGACAGTGCATACTTTGTTTCTTCCTGAGCAAGCAACACCCAAGTCACATTGGTCACCAAATGGTTTACTATTACTTTTCTGTTCCCTGAGTAAAGCTTTTCCACTATCATCTTTAAAGAACAAAATAATTTAATAAACAGAAACGCCCCGCCTCGAAACATCAAATTGGTTGAAATTAACATTCACATTAGAAGAATCTTGTCCTAAACCACTATTTTCAGCCCCTCGCTAAGCACAGATCACTTTTGTGAGATTTAACATTTCTGTTTACATGCTCTTTGAATTTTTAGAGGTAGCTTTTATAGCTGTGAGCTTTTAGAAGGAAGATTTCCTTTTAGATAGAAATATTCTAAAGGCAGCATAACTAAATGACAATATTGTAAAGAAATGTATATCTGACTACGAACATCAGTTCTAAGGCTGAAAATAACAGCATTCAAGTATTTTTTAGTAACTGTTAACATATTATAGCAAATGATGGCAAATGGAACAAGACTAGACCTTGTAATTCTACAGTCAGCAGGCAGCATGAAATCCTACCCATTTCTTAAAGTATTTATTTCCTCTACCTGCAGCTCCATTTGTTTCCTCCTTTGCTCAAGTTTTATCTCTATTAAACACTGGAAGTCACTAATAAAACTTTGTTACCTGCAAAGCATTTTTAACTGCTTCACAGGATTGACACATGCAACAGGGATTAAGTACTCAAGCATGCCTTCCTGCTTATCTGTACTGCAACACCACAGGACTGAAGCTGCAGAGCACCGATTTAGTTCCTTCTCCTTCACTTCCCCCATAAAAGCATCCTCCCATCCAATACAATACACATATCTAAATTCCACAAGTAACACAGCTTTTTGGCACATCATGAATTGGTTTTAGGCCTTCAAAACATAGATTACCCCAAAACCAGGTATCAAATAACCCTCTTGTACCTCTTCTGGCTTGGCAGGACTAACAAAAGAAATTATGAAATGTCCAAAAAAAAAAAAATCAAATGAACTCCCCCTTACACATAGGGCAAATCCACCAGAACGATACGGCACTTACTGTCACTCCCAGAGCCATTTTAAAAGTAATTTTAAAAGTCCGTTTTTAAGAGATTTTGAAATCTCATCAGGTTAACGATGATTTAAATGTGCAATTCGTCAGAAGACAAGCACTTTATAACCCCAGTACTTAATCTGAATAATAAGATAGTCTTATAAAGAATAAGGTATTCTATAAAAAGTTTTTTCCACTCTATTGTTACTGCTGCACAATACATCTTTACTCCTCCCTCCCCCCAGAAGAATTATTATTCTTGCACATGAGATGCCCAGCTTTCATGAGAACTCAATTCTGCTACTTCAGAATAAATCTCTTCCTCCCCTGGACCAAAAAAAGAATCAATTTTAAAACAATAGATGCCCTAATGTAACTGTCACTGAAAGAATGTGACAAGACGCAGCCAAAACATACCTAAGAGCAGACCCCCAAAACTCCAGAGGTTTTCTGTCCATATCTGTAATTGTGGGCCTGATGCAGAAATTAGGAATAAAATAAAAATTAAGCATAAAAGTTTTATTCTGGAAAAGAAGAAAGGAAAAATGGGACATACAACAGTAAAACAAATTGCATAGTTGTTTTACACCTTGGTTCCCAAAATTTAAATTCTGAAGTGACTCTTAAATCATTTGATTTAATTTGGACAGCACAGGCTGTATATTTCCTGCAGCGATGTCTGCATTCAACCTCATAACCTGTTTTTGACTGAAATATTGCACATCTGGCTAACTTACAGCTTTCAGATGACAGGCAGTGTTGATCTGGATCTACTAAGAAACAGAAAATTCACCACTGCAAATGATAACTTAGCCATTAGAATAAAACTGTCAGTGATAAAAAGTGATTTATCATTTGAATTTGTTGCTCAACTTCCTGCAACTACTTGTTCCTTTGTATTTCCTCACTAAGCAATCTTCCTGCTATCATTCTTCCCAAAACCAGTATCTAAACTGTATGGTAATCACCTAGGTTTTTTCTGCTTACCAAAACAGAGAATCCCTGCCCTTCGCCAGACAGCATTTTTTCTAGTCCTCTTATCTTTCCATATTTTTCTTTTCATTTTCTAACTTTTTAAAAACAGGGTCATCAGTAAGTCTTGATCTCTAAGCAATCAGTACTATATAGAGAAAATCCCCGCTTCTTCTCAGAAATAAGGGTGTTTCTTTGCTTTTCGCCCATAAGCCTGCACCGAGGGACAATTTTACAATAAGCTAAGTCAATCTAACTGCAGCCTGGATCAACAAAGGCAGTTCACTTCCCTCTATTATTGCCCTTCCTCTTTCCCCTCTCACCTCACAGTTGTTCAGTTCAGCCAATCAATCTGTCAAAAGAGTGATTATTTTTCTGTCACTTTGGCTTCCTGAACCAGCCCTCCATAAGTCAACCAGTGCTGCACAAGGAAGCAGTGGGAGCACACAGGAAAAGGTCAGACTCCTGGTTTTGGCAACAGCTTGCAGTTAGATTAGCTCCATTATTTTTTAATACTTCGAATGCTCTTCAAATACTCACTAAAGTGACAACTCCTCGATCTTTTTCTTAGTTTTACTGCTTGGTTTTGGCTGTGTTAATTCACATCTAAACAGACAGAGCTGCCCAAGTAATCCAGGCAAATGAATATGATCACATCACCATTACTTACCAATTATTACGACAGCAGCATTTTACATGTTACATTTACTTCTTTATTCACCAACACTAATGGTAAACAGCATCAGGCCTAATGCAGATCGCCATAAAACTCCTTGAAAACATCCATTTGTTGAAGATTCCCATTCACTAGTGGCTTGGAAACCCTTAAGCCTTTCAACCCGCCTTTTAAACCTTGAACACCACCAACCTTTTATCAGTCACATGCAATATTCTAACAAGTCAGGCACAAAAGTTCACCTACGGAGCTGGAGCGAACACAAAGGACAGGGCAAGAGGGGAGTAAGTAAAGGAAGCAAGAAGTGTTACTTCCTCAAAGATCAATGGAGTACCCTGAACTCAACCATTAAGTGCACAGAGACCACACAAACAGTACATTTGGAGACTACTGTGGACAAGGTGAAATGTGGCAAAGTTGAGCTGTGAGTTTGCCTGGCCTCTCCCAACTGTTCTGGACCCAACACATTGATTTTCTCTTCCAGTGGCTGGGGCTTTACGTGGGCCTGCACTCCCCAGGAAGCTAGCACAGAAAAGCGTAAGACTCTCTCTATTTGCAGGAGAAATGAAACTAATGTGGTCATCCTAGTTTTCACCGTTTTGGGGAAGAAAACACAATATACCACCTAACTGTCTCTACCAATCTCAAAAAAGAGGAAAGGCTTGATTGACATAGCTGATTTTTCTATAAACTCATGTTGTCCAACATTTGTAGCATATTTCTGTCCTTTAAGGCTTAACTAGATTTACCACCATTTGCCTGTGACTGGTATTATGCTAAGCAACAGTTAAGCAGCTCATATTGTTCAAGTACAAACTGGTTTCCTATTTATGGGAATTTCCAAAATATTTCCAGTCGGAATGGTATCAGAGCCTGAGACCTTCTCGTGAGTTCTTTGTTTTGGGGTGAGATTCAAAATTGTGATAACTACCACAACAGACTCCACTGATTTAATATGTTCATCTACGGTAGATGGTGTTTAAATCTGGCTTAGTCACTAGACATGACTGCCCTCAACAAGGATATTTACACACAACCTTTTAGAAAAGACAACAACATTAACCAGGATCACTTCCACTCTCTCCAAGTGGTCAATACCACTGTTAAGCCCTCTTAGCCCTTAAAAGAGGCCCAATTTCTTACACTTCATTTGCAGATTTTTCATCTATAATATATTCTAATTTCAACAGTCATTTAGATATTGAACTCAGATTGGGCTCTGCTGACTCGTTTGAGAGCCATGACTTTTTGGCTGTCAAACACTCATAAAAGATGACCCAATTCTCATTTAAACTTCTTGTTTTCAATTTTTATTCAACACTGAAGTTACAGCTCTTTTGAAATATCAAGCTATATATCCCTGGCCTTGCAACATCCTTTGTTTGATCACAACGCATGATCAAGACACAAACATTGTTCCCTTCTAGCAATTAATTTCCTTTTTTACAGTTACTCCCCTTCTGGCTGCGTACGTTCCCAAATGCAGTTCTCAGAAAGCAGGCGAAATTTTTTGTTTAACAACAACAACAAAAAAATCACAATCTATAGGTCAGATAATATCTTAGTATCCACACGTGATGATTCCAACACACCTCCCAAGCTGAATGAATCTATAAACATGGGGGTTTTTTCCATGTTACACAATAATCAACACATCCATTCTGTTCTGTTAATTCAGACTGAGTACTGAGTTGTCAATAACAGAACAGAGAAAAAAAGATTATAAAAAAAATTATACTCTGTGATTTTAGCACTGTACCACGTAATCTACTCCAACAAATTCCAGTAACATAAAATCTTCTCAAAGAATTTTCAGCTATGCTTTCATGTTACTTTGACACCAAGCACTGATTTTAAGTGTACAATATACAGATGCATACAAAACAATGAAAAAGTTTCTTTTCACGTTCTTTGTAGAGACATAATGGCATTCAGGCTATGGCAGGAGAGTGCAAGTGAGCACATCCAACACTAAACAGTATTTTCTGAAGTTTTACCTACTGTAAAGGGACAGGATTACCACACGGTTTTATTTAGCTACAAGTCTTACAAAGTAACTCATAAAGTTACTCAGTTACTCCACATCAGTCTACCCTTATATCCTCAAACCTAACAGCCTATTGTGAAGGGTAAAAGTATTTCCTGTATAATTTGCATCAGCTGCTAAGCTCCTGGAAATCCTTCTGCTCAAACCAGAAAGCTCCACACATAACAGATTTCTTCTTAATTCTTAACTGGTTCCTAATTAGTTCTTCCTAATTACAAAGAACTAATTACTGAAGATTGTGTCTCTTGCACAGAAAGTGTTCTCTTTCCAGAACAGGAAGTCTTACCTGTTGTGTTTTCCTAAACTCTTCAAGTAGTTTTAAGGCCATATCATAATCTTTTAGTAAGTGGTATGCGATGGCATATCCAATCCAGGAAGCCCGTTGCGTAGGGCGCAGCTGAAGTAGCTGGTATCTTGTCTCCTTCAGTTAAAGGAAAGCAATTTAAAAATAACAGAGATGTTAAAAAGGAGTTCCTGCATCTTTAATCACAATTTACCACCACGATGGCTAATATTTTAAAAGCCCTAGGCAATTTTTAAGATTCTAACAGCACAGGGAAAAGCAGCATGTTTCTGCGTCATAAGTTTGAGGGCTACATTCCAATACAGGAGTCATATATTGGTTGGTACACAAAAGGTGTCATTTTCAAGAGTATCTCTTAAGGACCTACATTATTTCCAAAGATAGAGCTTTGGCATCTCAGATAGGGGTTTCCATTAGAAAGCATGCCCCTGAAAAGAGCAGTCCCACTCTCCTCATGCCCAGGCGCAAGGTCCTCATACCGCTACAGTACTTCTCAGACCTCCTTCCTGAGTCAAATCACATCCCTAAGTCAGTTACTCACTTTTCTTGCATTACCAAGTTCAACATCCTTGGTGAAGGAAGCCAACTAATGCCAAAGCCTACAATACAGTCCTCTACTTCGTGTGAAATAGAGGATGGAAGTGCAACAAGACTCTTCCCTTTCAGTCACATCAGTTCAGTCATTTTGAAACCACTAACTTCATTTTTTGTCAGATTTTAAGGGTTTATTTATGATAACATCAGTACTGGGATGCAAGAAATCAGGCATCATGAGGCAAGTTTCCCATATACTCAAAGAAACATGACAGCGTGTTTCTTACCAAAACCACCTTCAGTATATGCACCCAAAATGCCATTTGCAGTACTTTACAATAACACAGTAAGTACTCCTACTTGCTAGGCTTTAAGTTTTATCCTTTTTATTCTCATGATTTTAGTGAAAAATGAGTTGCAAACTAGAGTTTTACAAGGTGATCCACAAGTCAAATCGTACGTAAATGCTTCTAGTTGTTCTCAACCTTATATGGAGCTCTGCTGCAAAACATTTCTATGCTTTCCAAAATGAGAGCTTAAAACACTTTTGAAACAGCAAAAACAAGTAGCAGCAAAATTACTACAAGTAAAAGACTTAATAATGGAATAGAATAACAAGAGAATGCTAACAACAGTAAGTGGGAATTCAGGGAATACTTACCCTATATCCTTCTAAATCCCTCATCTGAATCTGCAACAGAGACAGATCTCTCAAGATCTGTAGATTATCTTTATCTAGTTTGAGTGCATTCCGGTAACACTTGATGGCTTCGTCATATTTCTTATCAGAACGTTGCAAAAGACCATAGACGTGCCAACCTAGTGCACGTTAAGGAAGATACATTCACAATTTTCACAAAGTAACTGCAGTGCATTTGAGTTACAGACCAAACTTGACAACTTCCTTGAAGATCAGCACCCTTATAAATTGATTACTGCAGCCAGCCTTTACTGGCACATTTTAAAATATTAAATGCTTCCAAATAAGCAATAGTCTCATTTAAAAGTCTTTGTCACATTCATAACCTCCCCAAAACTCTATTATACAAAGTGATCCAAACTCCACAAACTCGAGAAGTTATTCCTACAGATGTCTTGTTTAAAACATACTACTGTAATTACAGTAAGAATTCTTAGTCCTAGGAGTGTCTCATTCTAACAATACAACTGGTGTACAAGTTTCGCTTTTCCTCACTTGCCGATGTGTAACCTGAATCAGTCTCCAGATTTTACAATAAGGGATCAACACAGAGCTACATTTTATTCATTGACAAAAGGAAGTCTTAGCATTTCTGTGCGTCAAAAGTCTTGGTCACATTCTCAGCATCTCAGATTTCCATCAGCAGTGTGTCACTTCAATTGACTTTTCTCTCACAAGCATCCTTTTCTGTCCTGGAAAGATTCTGAATTCAAAGCATGAAAGCAACGTATGTCATAGTAACACATTACACTGTATTTACATCAGTCTTCAAGAGTCATATTAAAAGAATAATTACTTGACACGATCTACCTTTTCCTACTAGTAGGTTACTAGTAGCTCATTGAGGCAATGTCTTCCACAATAGTAAATCTGAACTTACTTTGATTTTCAAATTAGAAGTAGCTCAAAAGTTCTCTCAAGCTGTCCCCTGTGCCCCAAAGCAGGAAAACATAGCAGATCCTACGGAAAGGTATATGCATCCTTCACCCTCTTTCAGTTAAGACGGCACAAATAACCAAAATATTTTGGAGTTATTCTGCTATTGAACTGAAACTGAAGCAACTGTTCCCTCCAAAAATACAATAATTTCTAAACTTTGCATCTCAAAAAGTTGAGAGATCACATAAAAAATTCAATGGGTTAACCTGGTCAAATTAATCAAAGAAACATTAACTATAAATTCCCTCTTTCTTACAAAGACTCATGTCCTGAAGTAAGTTCTAGATATGAAGATATAAAGCAGGTTCATAATTATCAAGAAGATGTAAGACTCCAAACAAAAGAAAAGACTTGTCAGAATTAATAGTCTGAAGGAAACTTCTAATACACAAGCAAGAGATCCTGTTTTGCATTTCTATAGGAAAACAAAAATAATTTCAGTCAGCTGAAGCATACAAAAACTCCATATGCATCTTTAAGACTGCTAGTGGAGCTGCCATTGCTGCTGTGACAGTTTAAGACTCAACAGAAAAGGGAGATAAAACGATTTTGGCTACAGTTACAGCAGTTAGTCTAATAGTGCTACTTCTTTCTACAGATCCTGCGTTTGCTATTCAAGTATGCAGGACAAGGATCAAAGTTAAATGTAGCACCTTTATACACCTGCCTCAGAACAACTGATACTTTAGATTCTTGCCTGGAGCAAGACAATTCAGTCCAAAAGAACTTACGGGCACTTTAGCAGTGTACTAAGACTAAGATGATGCTTTGAGTACTTTGTCAGGCATCGTTACCATTCCTGGATAACAACTGGTAATTGGCTTAATCTTTCATAAGCATACTCTACACCAAGCAATCAAGTAACGAAAACCTTAAACCCATTCAGAAATAAGCACGTACAGTAATAATGACTAAGCATAAGAAATTATAACAGCTGACAAGCCAATAAAGCACAGTGCCACCAATTTATTACAGTAGACAGCTCTGGGCAGTCTTGCATGTGTTCCCATAGTGTCCCGAGTATAACACGGCACTATTTTATACCCAAAAAATGGGTGAGAATTCATCTGTAGTTTGACCCAAAAATTTCTAGATTTCTAAACAATTTTAGCAGGGCCATTTTCCCCAAACCTCAACTGGGGGAACTGCAGAAGAATTGAAATCTTTTACTCCTCCTTAAACATCAGAACACTGAAGTGACTGTATTTTAAACACCCTCAACCTGTTGCTTTCTAAAAAATATTACCACAAGAAAATAAGAATATGTAGATGTGTTGGACCTCCTCAAAACCAGCTACTGGAATGAGGTGACTTTAGCGGCTACTCCCTGCCTCTCCCTTTAAACCAAACGACAGGCATTAAGCTCACACGAAAAAGGAAATGTGTTATTTTAGAGTAACTCCCAAGTTCTGCTTAGGTGGCACTGAGCATCAATAGGCCTTCAAGTTTTCATCAGAACCTCATGGCCAGTCACAAGCCTTTGCAAAGTACATAGAAGGAACCTCTGTTAAAAAGCTCAGCCTCAGATCTCAGTTTCTCATGGACCAGAATATATATTCTCCTAGTCTTGACTCTCCCCATGTACTGGAGCCCCACCATCAAGAAAGGTTCAGATATTTGGGTAGTGACATTATGATAGCACATCAGGTGCGCTTGAAGTATGGTAATCAAAGAGGTTTGTTATTTCTTTACAGTTTACCAAGAGATGACAGCTGAAAGTACTGTGACAAACCTGATGGCTAGCCTGGAACTGATTCACTATCAGCTAGCTTGCGCTTGCTGCAGAAGTAATTCTGCATAGACAGATTACTCGAGGGCATTTTCTGTAGACCTGTAACAACACACTTGAATGAAGAAAGTTGGAACTTCTTGCTTTGTCAGAGCTAGTGCTATAGATGTAGCTTAAAAAAAAAAAAACAACCCACATTCGTGCCTAATAGGATTTAGAGTTTACATTCTCTCTAAATTGAGAAAACAAAAAAAACCTTGTAGTTTTCTTAAGGTTAACGTAACAAGTCAGTAAAACCGTGATAAAATCCACTAAACCTCATAACCAAAACTCCCAATTTTTTTTTTTTGGTTAAAAAACTTGTCCAGCAAGAGGGTCCCTTTTACCACCCCACCCTCCAAATCAGATCTGGGAAAGCACAGGTCCCTCCCCAGCATCTGCAGGGAAGTCTTAGAGTCTGCAGGAACTGCGGACAAAAGTTAGGGGTGCTGACCAATCCCAGCCTGGAATTTTGTTTAGGAATCCCCTCAAACTCTCCACTAACTCACCCAGATTCTTTTACTCCCTGATTCAAGGTGCAAGACTTCTTACACGTACCTTAAAGTTGCTTTGATATTCCTTAGCTGTGCAGCTTTTAAGATCCAGAAGGTACAAGTTACCTTTGACATACCCCATCACACACCTCTAGTAACTCTGATAACCTCCATACACTCAGAGGTTTTTCCCAATCTCAAGGACATTTAATACAGGAACGGTGTAAACAGTGATCCCTCTGCCTTAACTAGGATGGCCATCAGAAAGTGTTTCTTTCAACTCTGATACTAAAAGAAGATTTTTGTTTAAATGTTAAAAATTTAAATATTTAATGAGAGATTTGCCCCATAACATGCAACTCAAATGCATACAGAACAAGTAAGGCATTCTGTGCAAATCTGAAGTAGCCTTCTACCTGTGGCTTAAACAGAAAACAGCTATCCCCAAAGCTCTTGGGTAGCTGTTAAATATTTCACAGGTATAAACTTTTGGAAGACAAGTTTAGAACAGAGCAGCAATCATCAAGCCAGTAGACCTAAACTATTATGTAAATCTTAGTGGCAAAATTGATGTTTTCAGAACACCTCTAGACTGGATTTTGTACCTTTTTAAGAGAGAAGAAAACTTTAGAAAAGGCCAAGATTTTACAAGCCATACCTATTCTCTGAAGAAAGTAAACATCATAGATGGTCTTTTCCTAAAAGGCCTTTTTCCTAAAGATTCTACAAAATTGTAGAAAGGAAAATAAAACCTTATTTCAAGTATTTCACTACCAATTAATATTCACTGTACACACCTTATTTTAGACTGTTTTTATACAGACCCTATTATGTACTTCAAAAGTATGTACTCATGTAGCAACAAAATCATACACACAGAAGTGAGAACTCTTAGCAAGATCAGGTCTTGCATTAGAAAGGATACAGACATGACTCTTCACATCATTACGAAGTCCTTTACGAACAAATTCATACGCTTCTTCCTTCTTCCCTAAGCAGTTCAAGGTCAGGCCTTTCATCGCGAGCGTCTCTGTAAGACATATCATATACTTATGTTTCTGACTTCCCATATGCCAGTTTCACAGCACAGATATCCTTTGAAGTTGTTACACAGGGAAGTTCCCCATTAAATGATAAATATAGATCAGGGCAGCAGCCCAGCCCAGCTGAAGACTGTTATACAGAAGCATTTCCTTTCTTCAAACTAATCTAAAAAGACCACTGCAGAATATCATCCAGATGTGATGAACACAGACAACACAAACTTTTAAAATTAATACATTTAACTGGTTTTAAGGGAGTTAACAAGAAGCTAAAGCAATTTTAGAGAGCTTCTTAATGTGTGTTAAAGTTTCAGGCAGGCAGAACAAGAAAAAAAAATTCATTAAGATTGTGTCACACCATAAAAAACAGATCTCTCTCACAGACAGCTCCACTACTGCAGGTTGCTTACAAAGCACTAGGTTAAGAGAAGTGTATTTCCTGCTACAGTATTTTGGGGGTAAAAGATCTCCTCAAAGACCTTCTCAAAGTCATAGCATTTTAATCAACATTCCAAGAGCCACAAGATTCCAAATAATACATTGGTATTACTAATGCTCCTTCTCTTCCCCCATGATTCAAGTAACACTGTGGGAAACACCTTGCATGTAATGCATGCACTATGCCTGAAAGCTGTTCCAGATTTAGTTTGGTTTTCCTTTTTTTTTTTCCCCCCTAAGAGACCACTTAGCTTTGATCCCTGCCAGACAATTATTAGTCACATTTTCATCATAGTACTCCAGTTTTCCTCCAACTGCAACCTTTTCCCCAAGTACTAATGGCAATGGCCCATCATCTCAAGGTCAGCCATACCAGTAGTTTGAAGTTTCATTGACAGACCTGTTTAACACCGTCTTCTGTAAAAGTACACATAAAGGGAATAATGACCCAAATTGATACAGGTTTTTTTGTTTTGTTTTTAAGTTGTCCTACGTGTACACTATAAGAATAGAGAAAGGTAGAATGATACCTTCCCAATAACATCAGGAAGCTTGAAAAAGAATATCCGCGCTGTGGGAAGGAGGGTGAGCTAACTCCTACCTTCCCACACCAGGGAGATAACTGTCCAGCCACAGCAATCCATCTGTTTGTCACCTTCTCACTAAATTTTTCAGATTCCTTGTCTCTGAAGCTAAGTGTGACAACAGTGCAGCTTCCCATCAGATCATTTCATTGGCTTAGTTCTGCTTCAGCTGTTCATTCCAGGCTTTGCTCCCAAGCTTCAAAGCCATTAATGGCTCAGAGCCCAAGTAGTACGTGGACTGCCAAGGCAGCTAGTTGTCCTGGAAAAGTTTAAGAGGCAGCAAGAGCAGAAAAGACAGAGATGTATACTGAGATGTTATAAAAACACAAATGCTAGTAGATACAAATGCATTAGGTCAGAGCTGGACAAGCCACTCTAGCTTTGAGGCAACAAGAAAACTACTTTTATCTCTAGGGAAGTAAGGAAGACAAGGAAGAAAAAGCAGACGCTGATGGAAGCATGAAAAGGATTAGTTGAACATTTTGCCAAGATCTGACAATGTCAAATAGGAAAATAATTTTACTAACATAGTACATGCACACTTAATGTTAGGCTGCTTCAACAGTGGACAAACAAGTAAGAATCACGGCATCAGAAGGAAAGATTGGTTGAACCATGTAAAAAAACCCCTGTAACACAGTAAGACTATTGTATTGATGATTGAGTTCTGACAGATTCTGAAGCAACATTTTGCTGTCCAGTTTCCTGCAGTATTTATCAGAACAGAATCTCCAGATTTTGTCCTTAGCTTCAAGCCTTAGCAGCAACAGTGTTACACTTGGCTTCACTCATTGTAAGTAACAATTTGGTATGCTATACAGAAAATTTAGCATATGCACTTGACAAAAAGCAGGAAGATTTTTAATTCACTGGCAGAATACCTTCATGTAATATTCAAAAAAAGGCTGAGCTTGCTATTAAATAGGAATGGAAGAAAAACCCACACTAGCATTCTGACCCAGAAACCTAGAAAGCCAACTTACTTGGAAGCTTCACTGAAGTGTGCTTCCACCACGTATCATGATCTTCATCATCCTACTGCACAGGTGTGTTTCTGACTGAGCTAGGGTGGAAACTCAGTCTGAATGCACAAAGACTGAAAATCCAGAGTAATTATTCAGTCATAAGGACAGAATAATACTCAGCAACTGGCTCCTTTCTTTCCCAATAGTATGGAATAGATTAGTTATACAGTTAAACTCACAACAGGAAAAAAAAAAAACACAAACAACTTTTTGAATCTGCAGTTACCTCCATGTTCAGCGAATTTTGGGTTAGACAGGATCATCTTGCAGAACTTGAGTCCATTTTTGTACTGTTTTTGTTCATAACATTTCTGGAAAAAAGGTGGAATACAATCACTGAAATGCATTTAAGAACAGAGTACCTTAACATACTAGTACAAATGCAGTAGTTCCTTCAGGAAGGTATGGTAATCAGATCACTAACAAGCTCTAGTTGAATATGACTATTCATATTACATTGCCTTTTTTCAGTATTCAGAACAGCATCTGCCTTCATTTACACGCAGCCAACGCTCTACCTCATGGTCTCCTTTTTATAAAAAAGTTAGTAATTCCTTTTCAACAGAAATAGGAAAGGCAAGTAGGAACATCTACTTTGATTCAGAAATTCTTTTGAGAAGAGACAGACTTAAAGAGTCTAGATACTCCTTTCAAGATCCCATTTCCCTGGCCTAATGACCTCCCAGAGTAAAAAAAAAAAAAAAAAGACTTTTGGGAGGAACAGAGAAACCATGAAGTAGGATATACCTACTCTAACCTCAAAAATTTATACATAATGATCCAGGGAGGAAGAATTTACCTGTGAATAAAAAAAAATCCTAATGGCTAGCTGGAACAGTACAGCTAAGGGCTACTTTTAGATTTATTTATGGCACCATTTACCTAATCACTAGGTAAACTGGCAAACAATGCAGTTCAACTGTGGGAACACAAGAAGAAAAAAAAACCCAACATGCAAACCTGGGTCCCTTTTCTTCTTTGGAAAGACATTACCTGATGTTACTAAGTCAGTAAGGTCTTCGCAATTTAAATCAATTACTGATCACTGCAGTTGATTACTTTAAAACAAGTTTACTTAAGCCAGTTAAAGGCATGCTTGTATCAGTAAGCATGAAAGTGATTTAAGGTCATTTAAGTTTCTTAACTTGAAGGAAACAAAACTCAACAGGCTTAACTTGGCACCATTTTCAGTTAATAAGGTATATTGTCCTGCTGTAATTTAGACAGCTATTCTCAGGAGAAACTATGTCATTTCACTATGTGCTTGAGTACTTTAACCGATCACTCTCGCTCCATCAATCTTCCAGGACATAGGTAAAATCCATGCTAAATTAATGCAGAGTGTAGTAACTCCTTTGCAGACGTAATACATCACCACATGGCTTCCCAGGACACAAGCAATAGAGAAACTTGTCTATGCTCGCTGCTGGGTGATTGGCTAAGGTGCCAAAACAAGCACTCTTGTCCAGTCTGTGGGAAAGGGCTTAAATGCAGACAGTTTTCAAATCTTTCTTGCCTGAAACTCAAGACACTTGCCGTTAACGATGATTAAGTGGAGACTAAATCACAGAACAGTTCAGGTCAGCAGGAACCTTTGGAGGTCACCTAAACCACCCCTCAAAACAAAGGAGAGCTAACCTTAATACTAGATCAGGTTGCTCTGCCTGTCTGACTTCCGTCAGGATAGTCAGGGAGTTCCTATTGCAGGCAAATAGTTATACTATGACAATTAACATTTAAACAACAGCAACAAAAAAGCTTTGAGAATTTTAAACTGAGAACTAGTTTCCACATCTTCATCTTTATCTTAAATAACCCAGGCTGCAGCAAAACTTGGAGTCTCCTCCAGGGCAAGGTCGAATTCTCTCATCTATCTTTTTTCCTTCCCTCCCCCACCCCACAAGATGCTCAGTATAATTTTAAAAGAATTACAGGAAAATTCTCTAAGTATGCTTTATAAATTTATTTGGGTATGCCTAAAATGTAACAGAATAGTGAACATTCATCCATGATTCTACAACTCTTGCAACGTTGACTGAAACTCCAAATATACAACAATGCTTAACCATAGAAGAGAAGTTATTCGAGTCAAGTGTGCACTTAAAATAACTACTTGAGGAAGTAGTATCTATTACTCTTGTTCTGACATTCTTATCCTACAGAGTTCAGTTTCAGGCCTAGAATAAGAACTGAACTTAGATAATTATAGAAAAGAAAAAAAAAAAAAGAGATTTTTGGAGGACAAATAAGATCACATTTTCCAAAGGCCAATAGATGGATGGAAGAGAGAAGTTAATGCTCTCTAGGAAGAAAGAGGCATGAGTTCAACATTCACAGTTGTTTGGCTTACTGATGAGACAACCAGCATACTCGTACTCGTGAATAAACACGTTAGCTCAAACCCACAGAAAAACCACACCATTTCTTGCCCAGCTGCTAGTTACTAGACAAAAAAGGGGCTTACTACAGGAACATCATGAATTAGTTGGAAATGCAACTTTATGCAATTCCACTGCTCATGGGACAGGCTTTGCTGTTTTGTCAAAGGTGACGCCCAGCCCCACTCCCTCCAAATATATATATACACACATGCATTTTTAAGTCAGTTACATATTTATACCAATACATTGGCTTAAATGTATTCTAACACATGACAAAATTACTTTGCTCAGCAAAACAAATTATTTAACTCTCATCATCAACGTATACAGAGATACTGAAAGGCTTACACATTCAATTACATGGACAAGGCTGGGGTTTTAAAGCACCCAAACTTCATGAATGGACTGCTTTTAAACTTCTGTCACTCCAAAAACTGTGAATGAACACGCCGTACTCCACCTGTAACTACTTGTTTACAGGAGACCAGAGTTTGATGCCATATGATACCATCTCATTTTGTAGTACAGATGGGAATTTCATAGTTGAGAAACCTGATGTCTCCATATGTATTCTCAAGTTTTGTACTAATCGTGACAAATACAGCTGTAATGCGTTCATTACTATCTGTCCTATTGCATTAAGTCTTTGGCATATTAAAAGCTCAAGCTAATATGCTGAGTTGGTTTGGGTTTTTTTTGTAAAAACAGCCTTATCTGTTGTGCTTAATGTGAGGCTCCCCATGACCCTTTTAGAGCAATAATTTCCTGCTAAAACTAAAGCCAAATCATGAATGTTTCACGCCTGAAACCTCAAAGGGAGATTTTGACAAGGCCAAAATGTTATCCAGAACTTCTGCTATCAAATGTTCCTGGAAGGACGTTCTAGCAAGCATCTCATCCTGGTTTATTCCCTTTTCAACACTAATTCAAAGACTTTGCCATATAATTCAGCTAGACATAATTTTATGCGCTTTCAGGGAAGTACCAAGCGCCTCTACACACAGGTCAGATAAGCACAGCATCTAGGAAGTAACTATAACTGTAAACATAAAAAATACTAGTAACAAGGATACAACCATGAAAGGCAATAGAAGACTTTAATCCTATATTACAATAGGATTACTATATTACTATATTATTATTACATTATATTTAATCCCTTAAACTGACAAAATCCCCTTCCACTACTAAATATCAACAGAATCAGGGATCTGAATGGCTCACTGACATCAGTTATAAACCAGAAGGACTTCATGTATCATTACTGAATCACATATGCAACTTTGGCATTAATTATGTTTAACTATTTGCAACATCAGGTTAGTAAAGGGAGGCTTTTACAGACTACACTTCCCCAGACGAAGCATTTGCCACTTAAAAAAAGTCTTGTATTGAGAGAACAGCTATGTTTTTCACATACTGATGACAGAGTTTAATACACAGATCAGCAGTTTTATGGCTGAAAAACATCTCATTATGGCCCTCAGACATTAACACTCACTTCTGAGAAGCTATCTAACAAAAAAAAAATCTCAACTCACTGCTTAAAGAGAGACTGCAGTTGCAGCAACCAATTCCCTTCCTCAGTCCTAGTGTCTCTGAACGTACTGAAGTGACATTATTTCATAAACCATTTTCACGCAAAGGCTGAAAAAAATGTAGTATCACGTTCAAAGAATGAGGACAGGTATTACATCAAACCAAACAGTGGTGTTAAGCATATCAACCAGGTTTCCTTGACCAACTTAAATGTTTTAGTAGTCTTAATTAAGTTGTTTAAGGTGGTCTGACAGTGACAGATGTGCAGTGAAGAAGTTCAATCCAAACAAGACATGCTGACCAGTCTCATATTGTAAAGGGGCCTCATAAGAAAGGTGGGGACAGACTTTTTAGTAGGGCTGGTGCCATAGGACAAGAGGTAGATTCAGACTAGACTAGACAAAAGGAAGGATGTTTTTTTACAGTGTGGGTGGTGAAACACTGGAAGAGGTTGCCCAGAGAGGTGGTAGATGCCCCATCCCTGGAAACATTCAAGGTCAGGTTGGACAGGGCTCTGAGCAACCTGATCTAGTTCAGGATGTTCCTGCTCATTGCAGAGGGGGTTGGACTAGATGACCTTTAAAGGTCCCTTCCAATCCAAACTATCCTATGATTCTATGTGCAATTTTCTTTAATAACACGGAAATTTGGAAGTTGGTTTTGCGTCTCTTGGCGAGAGCTTGTCAAACAATAAATCCAAACCACTGCTAGCAATTTAACACTATTCTTAGACCCTACCTGCACAGCCCACGCTCTATTAATACAGGTCTGCACATTGCCAGGTTGCCTTGCCAGAAGCATGCTGGACCATCAGAATCACCAATAAGAAAAATAAGCATTTCAACTGATTTACCTATTTCTAAGTAGCTGGCTAAAAACAGCTTCAAGCCTTATTAGAAGAACATAATTTGTTTATTAGTCTTCCCTGCTACTGTACTTCCACATAATCCTACTTGCAGACCTCTCAGTTTCCACATTCTTCTTGCCAGGTAGCATCTTCTCTCTTGTTGCCAAGATGCAAAACTCTGCATTTTTTCCTAACACCTACAATTCATTTAAAAATACAATCTTATGTTCTCAATGCTTACACCTTCAGCTTTTTAAAGTCTGTGTCTGCTGTGCAACATGGATCCACGTCAGTGTTACACAGCAAACATAGTAAGAGAGGAACCCAAGAGCTAGATGTGGAACATCAGAGCCTAGAGAAAAGGACAAGGCTTACACATCAAGCCTTATGGAAAGAATGCCAGAAGCCAGTTGTGCTGGAAATCTGTCCAAGCCACAACGGTGATCAAGTTCAGTAATAAAAAGCCATCAAAGTCATCACTGACTGTGATTCTGATCAGCAACTTTTCCTGGGAGCTATCTGGCAATTACTCAGGGGTTGTTCAAATCATTAATACACATTTCTGACCAAGACCAGGCACAATCAATAGAAGAATATCAACATACTGTCAGTCATCTTAATTTGTATTCAACACTCGGACCTTTTAAAAAAGCCTTCCTTGTTTTATTGCACATCTATAAAACTGTCATCTGCATCTAGCAGACAATCTGTGTTTCTCACAGCAGTTGATGAAATTAGTTATCCAAGTACCTTAGTGAGATTTTAGGAACAACTCGGCATATGCTGTTCCTATGCTAACAAATAATAACTACTAAACTATTCACCAGTTTGATAGCAAGACCTGACACCATTCTGTTTGAACGATATACAATTAAGTTCCGAAAGACTTCAGCTTTCCACCCGTGTTGGAAAAGTTCCTCCTATCATGAAATATTTGGACACTTTGCAATACTGATACAGGAAAAGAAAGCATCATGATATCATAAAATTTCACAGACTAGGGACTTCTGCATGAGGTTCCCCAACCAGCAACCCTCTCTCCACACTGCTTTCAATTCACTGATGTTTGAGAGAATGGAAAAAAACCTACCAGCTGGAAGGGGCATCAGCTCTCAGAGGCCAAGCAAAAAGGTTCATTACCACTTTCCTGCTCGCAGTACCCTAGATTTCTAGCCCCAGGACATCTCTTCAGAGTATCGATGCATTTTTCCACCCTTTTCCCCAAGCCCTACTGGTGTTTTATATACACATGGCCACCCCTGCTCTCTGCTGGTAAAAGTGGTTAACCTCATCGGCTGAAATAAAAAGAAGAGAAAGACAACCTAGCTCCAGCCTTGCTTGCTTCCATTGTCAAAACAGACAGGCCACACAGTTCTTCCTCAGACCTGGGGACTCGAATGCAGAACAGTGCTGAGTCACACCACAGATGGTGGTGTAGAATAGAACATGTGGCCAACATCATATATAATGGTAACATTTTGATGAAAGTACTAACATCACAGTAATATCTAAGCTTTCACTACCACGAGCCTCTGTACACAACAGCATTTTTTCCTTTACCCAGCTTTTTCCAATTTAAGTTCCAATCTACAGAATACACAAAATGTATTTCCACCTGCCTTCCGTACAATAAGTTGTAACCACTGCTATCTGTACTCTACATTATTGGCAGAATAAAACTGATAGTGTATTTATTATCAGAAAGAACATACATGATAAGAGAATGTTCTTTCAATATTTGTTGTCAGAGACATCTTTAACAGCCCTATAACCTATGCTTTTTAAAGGGGGAAGCTCATTATTAAAAAGCTGGCCTTAAATTAAGACCTAGTCTAATTCTGCACTGAGTACACACTCTCAATTCAACTTGAATCCCTAGAATATCCTTTGCTTCAAGGAGGCAGAAACAACGGAACATCCAGTAGAAAGCTCTTGCTTACAACTACTTTGCATCTCTAACTTCCTCGCTATTTGAGTTAGTAGAGTTCTCTACTGTTGATGAACAATTGTATGCCTCTGCAAAGCAGAAACCATAACAGCACACTAGGAATCAGACAAGTCATACACTTTCTACTAGTTTTTAATCTGCACTTTGTGTAGAAGTACTGAAAAAACCGATCTGCCACATCTCCTGGGATGAAACTGCAATTTGCCTAGCAAGAACTCAGCCTGAGCAGGTACTCCACAACCTGGTGGAACTGCACCTGTGAGCAGGTAAGCAAAGGAAACCATCAACACAAGCACTGGTTTTGCAAGACCTGATAGACATACACGTATAAATCTCAGGCTTTAAAAAGTTATGCTTTTATTTAGACATCTTAAAGCAAGTTTAAGGCCATTAGTGATGAAAGCCTTTAACACTAACTGCATCTCAACATTCCCTAGAAGGTTTCACAGTGATTCAGACAAAAAGGTTGCATGTATCATAGCAGATCAGGCCAGAGAGATCAGACCTTCCTGGTACAGGTCACCAGAGGCAAGATACAAGTGGCAGATGCACAGGGAGAGGTTTCAGAGACAAGCGTTATTACAGTTCTCTCCAGAACATTCTCAGCCTCACCAGTCCCCTGAGCCAAAGGGTATATATTCACACACAAAAAAATAAAGGGCTCCCCACACACACCCCTTGAAACGTCTAAAACTTTCCATAGCTACTACACCCTGCAGCACAGGGTTCCATAGCCTAACTATCCTTCTGTCAGGAACTTTTTTGTTTGAAGCCTGTTACTTCACAGCCACCATTTCTACCAAAATGCAAACTAGGCACAATAGCTTGAAAATAGCAAGTCCCTACTTAACCTCTCTAGATTGTTTGTAATCTGAGAATCTTCTATTAAGTTCTTTCTCCTTAAAGAAGGTCATTTCATACTTGCATCCTTCTTCTGAGGAGGCCTGGGGGGATAGGAGGGCAAGACCAGGGGAAACAGCAACACACATAGTGCTGCAACTGTAGACTGAACAGTGGCAAAAAAGCATTTTTCTCTTCCCAGGATTCACCAGCTTTCAACTACTATGCAAGGAAATGGTTTTAAACAACCTCAAAAATATCAAAAAATATTAGGAGCAGTCCAGCTCACAACCTATACTAGGTCTACATTAAATTAGGATTTCCAAGTCTAACAGTCACCTATGAACAATTTTACTTGTTATAGCTCAACTCACTCCAGAAACATGAAGAACTTCTGCATGTTTTCAGATCACTTCTTGTGCCATGAGGAGTTTAGTACAACTGAACTCTTCTTACTATTTATTCATCACTTTTCTGTTCAATATAACCATAGACAATTAAGAACAAGTTCCAGCACAAAACACAACGGGACTTAATTATGAAAACTTATCATTTATTTATAGAGGAACTTTCCGTAAAAAAGAGTCCCGAGTGAATAAAGAACCAGCACAATTCCATGGAAGCCTGCTTTCATGATGACATTTACAAACACCTTTTGAAAAATTAAACCAGGAATACTTATTTGGGATAAAGTCTCCTCCAAATCAGATTCTCTCAAATCACTGACAAATGTGAAGCATGATTTGCCTTTATGAAAGTCTTACTGACTCTTACTATTAGCTTATTACCTATCCTCCACAATTCTGTCATTTTAGTAGTCTGCAGCTGGCCAGGCATCCTCATCACCTCTTTTGAAAGGAAACAGCCTACACCTTCCTACACTGCCCCTCCTTAGCAGCACGAGGAACAACCCCACCACAAATCAGCCTTTTAAGTTATACTAGAAGAGTTTTAATGACAGCTCCATACTCTTAACTTTAAAGGAAGGGGTCTTTAACAGAGAGTTCAAACACCCACTACTCCAACAGTGGATTACAATGGCTAGCTCAGCCATGTTATCCTTGTCATTTTGGAGATGTTAATTAGCATAGGATCATACCTTCCCAATTATTGACTTTAATAGTTTGGTAACTCCCCCATATCACTACTAGGAGACTGACTTATGCATGCTTATAATTCATTATTATTTCATTAAATAAAATGAAAAATACTTAGAATTTTATGAGTCAGTTAACTAGCTGCTACAAACACTTGCATATTTATCTTTTATCAAAGAAGAAATCTCTTAAGATTATTGTACAAGACAGGAATCAAAAAGTACACTACAGAGAAGTTGAACAGCTCCTCAGAGATAGGGCACTTGAGATAATTTCTAAGATTTCCTTACCAAAAAAGTGGAAGATACATGCCTGAATGTACTAAGCAGCAACAAGTCACTGCTACAGAGGGATATACTTGCAGACTTTTTGCATTTAATTACTTGAAGTCAAACAAGAGTAAATGGCTAAACTGGTCTCCGTAAGAGTAACACCTTTTATCTGAAGAGGTACCAGGACTTAGCTCCCTCATAACAGGATGAAATACTCACCGGCTAGCCCTTCCTCAAGGGAAACACATTTGCAATTAAAGCAGCAAACCTTATTTTATGCAACAACAATATGTGGAATTCACTAAGAAATCAAAGGATTAATTATTTACAGGCACAGTACTATCCACAGTTATACTAGGCACGAAACAAACAGTAGACAATACCTTACACTGTGTGATGCTGGGCAGACACCAATAGTTATTACAAGACACTAAGCATTTCTTAAAAACAAAAACAATTTGCCAAGTAAGTCATGAAAGTATGACAACAGCCCCATGGCTTTCCTCTAAAGCACTCACAAGGAGTACTACCACACCCTGTCCAGACAGAGCTGATTTGATTCTATAAAGCCAAAGTTAAAGCTAACTGCAGGATGAGACATAATTTATAATCTGGGTTCTCAGGTGGAGGAAGAAAAAAAAAAGTCAAAGCTGCTTAAACTGAAACATACTCTGAAGGCAAGCTTACAACTCTTAAATACACAAAATAAAAGCTCTGCCTAGGCTTACCAGAAGCAAACACCAAATGCATGTTACCAGACTTCAATGTTACCAAGAAGCGTTTTTAAATTACCAACCTACATGTTTAGATTGCATCTGCCCCATTCACTTAAAAAGTCACAAGCCGAAGACTGCTTTTAAGTGGCAAGAAACACACCAGCATTCCTGTATCAATTCTTCTTTATGGGTGCCTTTGTCTCTTTCCATAAAGGGGGAGCCAGGAAGCTTTCAAACACTTCCTTCATGCCTTCTGGGAGACTGACAAGTGAAAGAGAAGAGCCTGAAGTTGCTCAGCCCCTCCCTCCCAAGCAACATCACACCTGTAAGCACCATCCGAACTTCCAGGGGAAGAGCACTAGTCTGAGAAAAAGCCCCTGTAGAAGAGCGAAAGTAAGGCTTAAGAAGCAAAACAGACCTGGAAGTCAGGACAGCGAGAGAAATGAGCCCTAGCACTACCTTACCGTAGTACTGAGAAGCTAGAACTATTACCTATGCTGCAATTACTATTAGCTCCCTAATCACATGACAGCTAGTTTTAAGTCAGCTTGTTCGAGTACTGCCAAGCATGCAGGCACACCAATTGATGTGGCTTAAAGGCTATTTACTCAGCTTCCTGAGCAGACTCCACAGCTTACTCTGTACTCCACGAGGCCACGCTAGTTTGGGTACTCTCAGCTTGGCGTGCTGTTATGTGGGCATCTTGTTCAGACTGTCGGTAACCTGTCTCGCGTGTCACATCACACACCAAGTCACTAAATGAGCTTCCCATTTCACAACTGCTAATTCTCTGCACGGTGTTTGTAAAAATACTTAGTCTTAATACATGAGTACAGTTTCCTCACATCTGTTCCAAGTGATTAAATCACTACATGCTTGTAAGGTCTTATTAGACAGCCACCTACACAATTCCGCCCTGCCCCCTTTTTAAAGTGCCCATAGCATCCCGAGTAATTTCAAGTATTCTGGCAGTGCCAAAGTAGGCAAAAGCTGCTTCAATTAAAGAAGGCTACAGGCTACGCTAAAATATTCTTGAAACATGTCAGGCAACCAAAGGGTTCAATTCTTGCTATTTAGACAGCTGTATTCCAGAGAGAGCACCACAAAAAAGTCAAATCTAGCTAGAAAAAGCAGTAAGAAATTAAGATTCCAGAAGTATCAATACATGAAGTAACAAATCAACAAGTTTGTGATTAACAGTTTAGGAAACGTAACTAGCCACTAGGCAGCACCAGCTAAACCTTCTGAAGGCTTTAGCAAGCAAGTAAGTTTCCATATCAGCTTCACTGAAGTTTTATGTGTCTCTTTTTTCCTTGCCTAAGCACTTACGTTTTGTCCATTGCTTAATACCAAAAAAAGCTCTCTAAAATAAGATCTCCAGAAAAGCTCCTCTATATTTCAGTTGAGAAAAACTTCAGAAGTGACTGCTACTGTGAACTTGTTTGCTACTGGTAAGAATAATCACTTAACTGTTCTAATATTAGTCATTTATTTTTAGCAGAGAGAAAGACGAGTGCTAGAATGGCTTACTAAGATGCATACCATAAGCATGCAGTAAGCAACAAATCACCATTCAGAACCGTTACGTCTTAAAATCTGCATACTACCCAAAGCAGGTAAAAGAAACCAGCTCTCAAACACCTGCTGAAATGCACCAGCTACGTACAGAGCATACAGGCTTTACACATGCAGTTTGTTTTGAGCTCAGCTTCCCCAAGCCAAAATGTTCACCTCTCAACCACAAATTACTGAGAGTAGCCTAACAAATCCCCACATAACTGAAGAAATTCGTGCCCTGCCCGCAGTGCTGCATGGACCTCCTCTGCCTGTGGATTAGCAAACTGGCACAAAACGCCTCAACTTTGCTGAGGCTGGAATGCCATCACTATCACACTGAAAAGTTCAGGAAAAGGGGGAGTCTGCTGTTTTGTGGTGGGCTGTGTTTCTTTCTTGGGGGGGTGGTAGGGTGTGCCTGCGCGTGTTTCTTTCCATAAAAAGTTAGTGCTATAAAATATACAGTGATTGAGTAGAAACTTACAGCTAAAGCGAGCTCTTTCTTTAAAGTTACCTCATAAACACCAAACGTCCTTTGCACCGTTAAGCCTCAAAGAGCAAAAGCAGCCCGAGATAATAATTTAGTCAAAGTATCCCAGCACATAGAAGTTGAGACGAGTCTACAGAGTCAGGGCACTTGAATCCGCCAGGCTTCTCTCAGCCACACTTGGAACCGAAGCTCAGTGAACTAGCTTCAAATCCAGCCCCTACCCTACAACTATCGTTCTTGCCGAAAACGGGAGTCCCTGTGGAGATCAACCGAGCAACACCAAATCCCTGCCACGCTTCCAGGTCTTCTCCCGCCACCGCGGTGGGGAGCACAACCCCTAACCCAGATTTCCCCCCCCCCCAGCGCAGGGGGGCAGGCGGGATGACCCCCCCCCCCCTACCCGCCGCACCCCCAAATCCGCCCTTTCCAGCCGCCCGCAAGCCCGCTCAGGGCGCGGGTAAGGGCCCGCCCCCGCCGGCAGGGCCGCCGCCGCCCGCTTGCGGCGGGAGGGACGGGGAGGACGGC
>VZSF01000225.1:930741-980386 GCA_013398295.1 Chionis minor
TTTCCTTCCGCTCAGCCAACTCCGGCAGCGGGCGAAGTCACCCGCGGCGCCGGCCGGAGGGCACCGAGCAAGGCCGGCGTGCGAGGGGGGGAAGAGGAGGGAGAAGCGCCGGCGGCCGGGAGAAAAGAGAGGAGGGAGAGAGGAGCGGGGCCGGGGGCTCACCAGGATCCGCTTGAAGAGGTTGCTCTCCTTGGGCGGCAGCGGCACGGACGGCATGGTGCGGGCGGCCGCAGGGCAGGCGCGGCGGGAGGGGGCCCGGGGGAGGCGGCCGGGCAGCTGTCGGTACGAGGGAGGGGAAGGAGAGGGAACGGGAAGAAGGAGGGAAGGAGAACCCCGAACTCTGCAGGGCGGCGGCGGCGCGACTCCTGCCCAGGCGGCGGCGGTGGCGGCGGCGAGCCTCTAACTCATTGGCCTGCGCCGCCCTCCCCGCCGGCTCCCCTCAGCCGCTGCGCGGGAGCGCGGCCCCTCTGCGCAGCTGCCGGGGAGGCCTTGCCGCCCGGCTGACGCTGCAAAATGGCGGCCGGGGTCCCCTCCGCGCAGGCGCGCTGCCGGCGGGCGGCCCCCCTCTGCCGCCGCTTCCCCCTCGAACACCGCGCTCGCCCCCTCTCTCCGCCTCGGCGCGGAGTGCGTGTGGGGGAAACCTACCGGGGCGGCAGGGGGCCTTCTCCGGCGCCTCCCCCCTCGCCCCAGCCTGAGGAGAGGCGGTGTTGTTTGGCGGCCCTGAGCGGAGTTCCCTGCCGTGAGCGAGGCCGGCGGCCCTGAGGCGGGGGAGCCCCTCGGCAGGGCAGCCCCTCGGCAGGGCCCTGAGGGGAGGAGGGGGAGAAGGGGCTTGTTCATGGAGAAGGACACCCGCTCGCCCCGCTCAGGGCCGTGCCCGAGGCGAAACGGGGCGCGGGCAGGGGGTCTTTTTCCATCGTTTGCCCTCTCCCGGCCGTGGCTGGGAGGGCAGAAAGTCCCCTTTGTGCGCTGGCTTGCCCCTGCTGCCCTGCCCCGAGGACCCTAGCTGTGGTGGCCGCCATCCCAGCAGCTCGCCTGAACTGGTTGTTTCGGAGGGCCAGGCCGCCTGGGAGGTGTTGCGGGAGGAGAGTGAAGTCTCTTCCCCAAACCGCAGGGCTTCGGAGCGGCTGCGTGCTTGCTGTGTCCGGGATGGTATTTAAGGAAACAAGAGCAAACTTAGCAGCCAGACTTGGAGCGAGCGGGGATGTCATCTATTGCATTAATGCGTTTTTCAGCAGTCGGTTATGTAAAACTTCCCAGCGCTATCGTGGTGCTTGCTTACAACAGTATTTACTCGTGGCTCAGCTACTTTGTCACAGGAGGTTTAAAGTCTTTCTGAAAATAAATTTTTCTTCTTGTGATTCCCAGAAGTCATTCTTAAATGAATCTTTGCAAAAATTAAAAAAAACAAACCAACAAAAACCAACCAACCAGAAACACTAAAACCACATGGCCTGGGGCATTTGCTTAGAAGGAAAACTGGTTAAACTGTCAAGGTTATAACCAATTAAAAAGACCCATCTTACAGGGAAAAATATTAGGCAGCTTCAATTAGAATCTCTGTTTATGTAATTACCCATTTAAAATATTAATTGTATTTTGTTATGTTTTAAGAGGACATTAATTTTCTAATAATATGGTTATCTGCCTACCATCCCAGATGAAGAACGTGATAGATAATCCACAGTAAAAGCAAGCATGTGGAAAATAGTATATAACAAGAGCCAATTAGAAAAGCTGTGTACTTAATTTATTTTACTTGGTTGCACATGAAGTAGGTGACTATGTGACTGTGATGGAGGGTCTCAAGCAGCCTGTCTTTGACTTGTCGCAGCCTTGCCAAAGCTGATGGATGTGATAGCTGCTTTCCTTTCAGGCCAAAGGAGAGGGAATAAGGCAGTGGACAGTTTATTGGAGGAGAGTAACCTGGATGCCGGCCTAATTTAGGAACTAATAATTAGAAAAAAAAAAAACAAACCCCACCATGGTAGGTCTAGGAAGCCTCCTGAGATGAAAATAGCAAAAGCAAGAAGAATACTAAAGTACAGTGTATGCTTTCCTAGTTCTTCTTGGCTGAGCATCAAATTTCTGGCCACTGGTTTTGTAGATGGTGGTTGGTTTTGGTGTTGTTTTGTCAATCTGTTTAGGTGTATGGTCTCTACTAAGTTTCTTTGTAGAAGGAATATCTTTATTGTGTTTATTTCTCACTTTTTTGTTCAGGCATGCTTCTGATGATGCCAGTCACCTGGGTCACTGATAGTAGTATGTGTATTTTCCACATACTGTACCCAATTTACTGTTCCTTCTGCTGTATGGTGTACTACTGCTGTATTTGGTATCTGATATTTTCAAAGCAGGGGTACCGTTGACAAGGATGGCCAGCTTGACTTTGCGCTACTGCGTCGTTTTCAGAGCCTCTTTGTACCACTGTATGTTTTCAGCACTTTTTATAACTGGCCGAAGTCTTGACTTTATGAACTGTCTTTTTCTGTCTTAGCAAAAGGCATGTTACGCCTCCGGTTGTGGGTTCAGTGATAAACAGATGCATCTCCGAGATAGTCAAGCAAATATTGTGCTAGGTGGACCTTTGGTCTGAAGCAATAGGGCTGTTCTTGACAGCTAAAGGTCTCTGTTTCCTGCTAGCACAAACACGGGAAGGGACGCTGTCTGAAAATAGACAAATTGCAAGTAAGAGGCAGGGGTTTGATTTGGATTTAGACGTGTGTCTGTATTGAAAATCTGTGTTAAAAGCAGCAAGAAAAGGAAAGCAAAGAGGCAATAAAAGAAGCGTTTGTAGACTAGCTGGGAGAGAATAAACAAAGAAACGAGCTTTTGGGGGAGGCAGAGCTATAGTTGAAAGTGAGGTTTGGGAGCGCAGTCAAGAAAACTTCTTGTCTTTTAATCCCACTGTGCTGGGCAAAACAAAGCTCTTTCTGCAGGCTTTGTTAATAAACAGGACTGTATTCGAGACGCGTATGATTCTGTCACCAGTTTTTCTTTCAAACAGAAAGAATTCAGAAGTCTGTTGACAAACTATTTGGGTCGAAAGGGGGGAGCAATATTAAAGTGATATATACATTATAACAAGCTTGCCATTTTGCCGTGTCTCTCACTGTCCTGACTGTCTGTCCTGACTGTCCTGACACTGACCCTGTCAAACGTCACTTGGTGTCTGTAGAAGTTGTGGCACAATTCTTGCAGATCGCTAAACCTGTTTAGGGCCCCCCAAGTGAAAAAGGGCCCCCGTGTGGGCAGGGACAAGCACATTGTAAGGCCTAGAGCCTGTTTTGTCTGATGAGCCATTTCTTTGCCTCTGGTTTCTAATGCAATTGGCAGTTTAAGATTACCAGATATTAATGTACAGTACCACCATGTCTGCCCTGAAGCCTTGCTGTACTTCAGCTGTCACTCTTCCCGTCTGCAGCCGACGTCCCTGTGGGCTGCCGTGGGGGCTGAGGAAGGCAGTGGCACCCTGCCCCAACCAGCCTCCATCCCCTAATCCCTGATCCTCACCAGCTCCATAGGCAGCCTGTTCGGCCACGCAGGTTTTAAGGCATCAAAGCAAACCATGAGGGAGGTGGAAGCACAGACGGCAACGGGATGTCCCATCCTTTGTGCTCAATCCCCATATTGCATTCTAAAAGCATGCAGTAAATACAGGGAGAGAGCGTATCTTACCTGTTTGGAGTATGAGATGCACAGACTAGGTCCTGTGGTTGGTGGGGTATCTGGCAACCCTGCTGACCGTAGAGTCCAGCCCTTGCCTTGGCCACATGGTCCCTTCCTGCTCTGCTGCCTGGTAGGGAGGGCTGAGAGTTTGTGACAGTCTCTGTTTTCACACTTTAAGTTAAAGAACTCACCACCAAGGCATAATAAAAACTGGATCACCGTCGCGTTTAATCAGAGGATTTAATGTAAGAACCATTGCTGGCTGCAGTGGAAGCTGGTTTGATTTTCCTTGGCCTACCCTCTTGTCTTAAAATCAATTTTTGTGCTTGTGGTCTGCCTGCAGTTTTTATGTTATTACCCCCTCAGTTGTCCTCCCATAGATTACCCTTCCCAAGATTATGAAGTATCAGATTGCATATTTAGAGTCGCAATGCAAGGATAATTTTATTATTTCCTTCCACTGAGTTTCTAAGTCATAGTGCCAGCAGGGTGAGGCATGGTGGGGACGGCATCTGGATGGGGGCGTCGCGGAGCAGGCTCGGGCCTGGGGAAGCGCTGTGGAGGTTTCAGGGTGCTGTTTGCTGTGACCCCTTTGTAGATTGGATCAGCTTTAGGGTGAGTCCTGTCCTCTGGAAGAGCCTTGCCTTCTGTCCCAGGGGAGGGAGCAGTCAGAATCTGTCCTCAGATCTAAACAAGCCATTAATTGCCATTTATGTGCCGGTAAGGTTTGATCCAAATCCTCCGTATTAGTCTCATTTTGAATATTTACCTTACCTTTACCTGCTGTTGTTATATGTGCCAAACACCAAATTTTTACCTGCTGTTGTTATATGTGCCAAACACCAAATTTTTACCTTTTAAAGTCCTGGGAAGAAGGAAACTCAGCACACAGTGGGTTTTAAAGCATTTGCAGCAGAGCTGGATTTGCTCAAATATGAGAGAGGTGGGGGAAGTTACTGGAATAAAGCAAACTTCAGAAGGCCAAAACTTTTCAATCCATGGTACACCTAAGGCAAACATAAAACAGTCTCAAGCATTGGAATTTTTCATCTTAGGTGTTTGAATACGTTTCCCTCCTATAGCATATATAGCAAAGAGTAAATAATTTGAATTTTCTGAGTGATTATAGGTATAAAAAACCGTTAGGTAAGTCTTTTTAAAATGCAGATATGATTAGGGAGGTGGTTGTATAATCTGTTTAATATTATCTATTAAAGTGTACATATACATAGTATGTTTTAAAACATACCTTATTAGGAATGTAACGATAATCTGAATGGTTATGTTTATTAACATTTTATCACTGATGTTTGTCTTTAGTAGCATAGTAATAATTAATTTTAAATGAATAGTAAGCTTTGACATAAAGTGGAACTTAACATTGTTTTATGCAAACTTCTCTGAAATCAGCCTTTGAATAACCAGATTTGAAGCGACATGTATGTTCAGCCCATGTTTTGGGAAAATACATGGAAACGTGTACGTAATAGAACAGCTTAGAAGTTGGCAGCAGACGTGAAATGTTCCTGTTTGTTGTCAACTCTTGCTGTTTCTCCCAAAGTGTTGCTGAAGTCAGAGCGTGTTACCGTGAGGAAGATGCCAAAAACGAAGACCTATTTTTACAGTCGCGTTCCCCATTTTTTTTTTTATTTGGGGGCTTGCGTTTCACAAAGCCAAGTGAAGCCAAGCGCTTCGCTGCCGAAGCCGTGCGAGGGTACCCCCTGCCCCCCGAGCTGGCCGTGCGGTGCGGGGCTGGCTGGCGAGCCACGCGGGCCCCAGCTGAAGCCGAAGCATGCCGGGAGTCCTGTTTATTAGCAGGCATGCTGGGACTGGGAGTTCTTCCGCTCTACTTCCCGTCTGCCATGGCCTCCTGTTTCAAGGCAAGACCCGTCCGGTGCCGATGTGTGCGGACGGTGAGTGCCAGAGCTCCTCGGTGGGCCCTGGGGAGCGGAGCCCCCCGCCACCCGCGCAGCCGCCCTCTGCTGCCTCTCCAGGACCTCCGGCTGCTCCTGCCCGCTCCTGACATCCCCTGCCATCGCTGTCCCCCCCTGTAACCCTTGCGATGGGGGAGGGCTGCCAGGGGGCCTTCGTGCACAGCTTTTGAGGGGTTTGCTCGGGGTAGCTGCCGTGGGAAGCGGAGGTGTGTGAAAAGCGGCCTCAGAGGCGCGGTGTTGAGCCGTTCCTCTTACAGCATGCTTTGAAATACGTGCTCCTTCCGTGTACCTGCATATTCTTACGTGTCTGAATTAGTTTGCCTGGGGTTAATAGCACCTTTGATTCTTAGAAATGATTTTTAAAACCTCTTAAAGCGGTCACAACATTGATGACTGTCTCTTCTCTGGAAATTTTTTAATTTTTTTTTTTGTTATGTAAGTAACATAACTAAGTTATATTGTAATAAGACAATTATGGCTGTCACTTTTACTCGTTTTGATTTGTGATGTGCATAGGGTAGTTTTGTCACAAAGTTTCTAAAATCTGGATTAAAAAGCAGTTAGTAGTTCATCTACTGCTCATAGCTCTGTAAAAGTTTTATGTGTGCATATTTCTGCACAAATGTAATGTGGCAATGTCTCTCTGCAAAGGAGATACCTTTTTTATTTAACATAGCAAAGTTATTTTGAAACTTCTGATTTCCTTGTCATGCCGTTACTTAGGTTTTTTAGGCGTTTAAAATGAAGAATTTTATTTTTTGAAAGCTCAGGCAGAAATATAGTACAAATCTGTTATTATTTGAGTACATCGCTTCTTAACTACAGTAAAAATGAGTTAGATAGTTATGATTAATATAATTAATTAAGTAAAATATAACATTACTATTTTAAAAATGAGTTAATGATGGCTAGCACTTGACCAAACTCCTGTCTCTCAAGGTGTTCCAGGCCAGGTTGGATGGGGCTTTGAGCAGCTGGTCTAGTGGGAAGTGTCCCTGCCCATGGCAAGGGGTTTTGGAACTAGATCATCTTTAAGGTACCTTCAAACTCTAACCATTTTAGGATTCTGTGATGCGCCATGCAGGCCTGGAGCCACTCCAGTACTATCAGCAGGATTAGGGCCTTTGGAATTGAGTCTGTGTGTGCCTGTGAGCAACAAAGTACAGGATTGTAGATGATGAGCCTGATTTGTGCCTTTGGCTGTGTTGCTGGTGAAGGGAACATGATCCCTTTGCTACAGCCGGTTTTAGTCAGTAGAACAATCCATGCGGAGTATCATTGGCTTTCTGTAAAGTAAAGCAGTCCTGAAGTGGAAGCTGACGTTTCAATAGCATCTGCTGGCTGGTGAGTCTGGGAAAGGTGCAGAAGTACAATAAAGGTCCTTCCTTCTTTCTGGAGGTAGTAAAACAGACATTCAGGCAAGCAAGATGCAGTACTTCTGGTTTTACTTTGTATTGGTCTTTTGTCATTGCAGACAAACAGATAAAACTAAATAGGTGATGATAATGAGTGCGTTGACTAGTTAGAATGTCATAGTATTTTTTTTAATAAAATGCCTGAAGATGCATAGAAGGTCTTGTCATTGAGGAGTAAAACATAATTGTGTCAGAAAACTAAAGTATATGTTTCAAGGAGATCCTGTTGCAAAAGTTTCATGCTGCCATTTTCTCTGAATTCACTTTTTTGTAAAAATCAGTGGGCAGATGGGATTGTGGCACTGGCAGAGATATTAAGGAGCGCTGCTTTATTTGTCAAACCTTTTCTGTGTGAGTAGTGCTAGAATATGAATGATACTACTTTAGTCTTCTTGGTAGACCCTTGCACTCCATTATACATTTTTAGAGCACAGTAGAATTCATAGCATAGTTTGAAATGTTGATTATATAAAATGAAGACAGAAAAGATCTTTCCTAGAGCAACACTGATGCTAAGGGAAGCCTTCTTCCTGCAAAACTTCCTGGTCAAGTGTCTCAGAAAAAATGCATGGGCTGTATTTCACAGGGGCAGCTGCTTAATTACTTTTTGCATAGAAATGTTTATAACACTTATATGTAAATATACCACGGGAGGGTGTACACGTGACATAAAGCACTGCACCTATGTCTTGTATAGTGCATGTATGGGTGAGTAATTTCTTGCAAGTTTATTGTAGTCCCATTGACTAATCTGTTGCAAGGTCAGCTCAATGTTACTAATGTCCTCCTGCCAAAGTTATATCTTGTTATGGTAGTAGCTATAATTTTGCACATTAGTTCTGCACATTTCATACGTTCTCTCTGTGTAATTCTGGACCTGTAGTAGAGATTTGTCTTCTCTGAGCAACGTTTTTGTTTTGCTGGTAAGACATGAAATGGTTGGATTTTTCCAATGAGATGTATGGCAAAATGAAGCTGTAGTGTAAAGCTACATCTGCTGTAGCTTTTCCACAGCATAAATAAATTTAGGAGATGAGGGAAGAGATCTTTTCCAACCCCCAGTCAGTATAATGATGCTGCTGAGAGTTTCTGTTTTAAACCAGAAACTTTTGTCCTGGTTTTGTCCATGACAATTGCATTTGTGTTGGTGTGGTCAAGAACAGGATTTGGGCCCGGTACAGTTCTTGCATTCGTTTGGTTTTGGGTTTTTTTAATAGAATACTTTCTTTTTCTAGGTAATAACAGTATTCCATGTGCTGTCTACTCTTACTTTCAGGTGGTGGAAAAATAAGAAACAAAATGAAATCTTTCCAAAGTGTCTGTCTTTTTAGGAGCCTGCTTGCCAATTGCTACTGTCACGGTCAACTTCACAGCAGTCTTCTCCCTCCTGTTGCAAAGAAGATAAGTTATGTGGTGGGACTGCACAACTGTGGATTTTGGAGGCCAAAATCTTTATTGGACACAGCTAGATTCACTCTGTCTTTTAACAGTCGGCATAGGAAAAAACATCAGGATTCTCGAGCATTGTGGAGACAAGAGGCTGTGCAGAAGTATCTGGAGACTCTAAGCAAGGAATACCAGCAGGTTAGTCGTCTGTTAAATGCTGACTCAATAAATGACTTTGAGCAAAAAACCCTGAGGAGAAGATGTGCCGATCTGTCCCCCATTGCAGCTGCATTTCAAGAAATCAAAGAGGCTGAAAAGGAGGTCCAGGAGTTAGAAGCTATGTGCAGAGGTAAGGAGACCACATCTACTTAATTGCTTCAAAACAGTAGCTTTGCTTGCAATAAACTTCATTGCCTAGCCTATGAGGAAAGCTTTTAAATAAGTTTAGCCAGCCCTGAAACACTCTGACCCTGCCTGCTTTTGAGAGATTGTGTGCTGCTAGAGCTTTCTGCATCCAACCACATCCTTCCATTTTTCATCTCGCCTCACTTCAGTTTGAGGTCTTCATACAGTCACCTTGGGAGAGGAGGGATCGTCTGGAATCTCAGGACTATCCATCAAGCACAAATAGTTTGGAAGTGTTGGTTTTAAGGTTGTTTTTTGGTAGAACCAAGAGCAGTGTGAAATGAAGGAAAAAATTTAGCGAGCCTACTGCATTTGATAGATGCATTCACCCGTGTTATTTAAAATGAGATTCCATCTAGCTGGTTCATTGATACTTATTGAGCAAATTACATGAACTTTCATTAGGCCCTGCATTGTCAGCTTCCAATTTAAATGGCAAAAGCTAGTATTTCTTTGAAACTGTTTGAGGATTCCTTCAAGAAATAAAAATTGATGGTTATCTAAGAAGCTGCTGCTTTTCAATACTCTGCTATGGTAGAAGTTGGTGTAAAAAAGAATCTAAAATTGTCGCTGTTTTTGATACCATTCAGGAATAAGAAAGTACACAGGGAGTAAAAGGATTTACAAAATAAGTAGCAATGCAGCATTTTGGCAACAAAAAACATTGTTAGAAGTGTGAGGAGCTGCACACAGTAGGAAAGAAAAAATGTCATCCATTCTGCTACACGGTATTAAGCCGTAAGAGGAGGTATTAGGCCGAGAGAGGCAAACATTGGCCTGGAGAGAATGGGGGTTACATTAAAGAACTGAAGCAAGGGAAAAGCAAAGGACAGGAGAAATGGGTAGCCAGCGGTGTAAATGGAGAAGGGATAAAGTTCATGGTGCTTTTCAGAGAGAACCAGAGGTTGTTGACAAAACAGTAAAAGCCATATTGAAGTAAAGCTGGTCAAATGTTTAGAAAGGCAGAAAACATTTGTATTCTTTAGTTTTAGAAATAAATAGATGTTTGTGCTTTTGGAAAAAATGATGGTTATTGAAAACGTTTTAATCCCCAACCCTCTCAAGTTCTCTGCAGTGGAGAAAGAGTAAAAGGAGTGAAGGTGAGGAGGGACAGAAATTTAACACTGAAAAAGAAATGTTCTTGGAAGAACGTTACAAAGTATTAAAAAAAAAAAAAGAAAAATTCATACTTCAACTTAAAAAGGCTATTTTTGGATCAAGTAAATATAATGAAGAATTTTTCTAATTCCATAAATTACGACATGGATGAGTGAGGTGAGTTCTAGTTGAAAGAAGGGAAAAGAGAAGAGTGAAAAATTTACAGCCAAGAAGTTAATTAAATGGAGCCAAATTATTCTAGCTGTACTGTTTATCACATGGCCAATTTAAAACACAGATCTTCCCTTTGTTTGACTACTCTTTGTGTTCCATTTAGCTCCCTAACTGACACTCTTCTTTGTAGTACCTGAATTCCTTACAATTGCAATAGGATTTTTTATTTGCAACGCTCAGTGAAGCAAAAAAATATTATTTCCTGGTTTGCCACTGGTGATGTGAATCACAGGGTCAATTAAGTGAATTCTTAAAGGTCAGGTTTGCAGGGAGGTAGGAATAGGACTCAAGTCCTTTTGAGTCCTTTGAACCTCAACCAGACCATTCTTTCATCTCTGCTGACAGTAGTTAATTTGATACTGTTCATCTAATTAATCAATAATTATGCTTTTTGGACCAGCTAGAAGCCTTTGATTCAGTACGAGCTTTGGGTTGGAGTTGTGACATACTGGCAGGGAAATCAATACAGTTCTTGCCTTATGTACAGGGGATGCCAGCTTCAAGTGTTGATCTGGCATCTTTTATTTAAGGAAAAAAGACCCAGAGCATAAATTAAAAACTGTGATACGGAGGAGCTGCTGCTGTGAATGGGAACCAAGCTCCAGATGCCAGAGATGAGAAGCTCACGGTCCTTGCGCCTGCCTTTGAGATATCCAATTCGTGACGCAAAATCCAGAGCTCAGGCACCTGGTCATGCAAAGCAAGGAGATGCATTCAGCTGTTGAGTGTCTGGTTTTATGCTGCATCTGAGGGAAAGCCATGGTTTCCATGCTGGCCAGAAGGCATAGCGCTTCCTCCTCCTCCTCTTTGTTGCTCTCTTCCCTCACCGTCACTCCCAGCTGTTCATTTATGCTGGTAATTGTTCAGTTGTAAATTAAATCTAGTTCAACTTGGCATGGTAAAATATATGCATTTATTTAAGCAGACATGTATTCTTCTTTCGGTGAGTTGATTTGGTTTGCAGTTTGATGAGTGACAGAGCCACTCCTCAGCTGGTAGAACGTGGGAAGAAAGATGAAAAGGAGAGGGTGCTCCCTATTTTGGCAGTCGCGGGTTTTCTTTAATTATTGTAAACTGGAGCCTCCATAGCAAAAGAGGTTTGGAGCTTCTGCTAGCTTTACCTGAGAATGTTTTGTAGTTTGGTAATAAACTCTAAAATGTGGGAAGAGGCAATCTAATCACAGAATCATCAAATAATTTAGTTTGAAGGGGACCTCTGAAGGTCACTGGGTCTGATGTCCGACTCAAAGCAGGACCAGTTAGAACAGGTTGCCCAGGGTGTTGTCCACTTGAGTTTGGAATATATCCAAGGATAGCGATCCTACAACAACTTCTCTGAGCCCCTGTTCCAGTGTTTGACCGCCTTTAGGGTGAAAATTGTTTTCCAATATCTAATCAGAATTTCCCATATTCTAGCTTGTGTCTCCTTTTATCATGATATACAGAGTCTGTCTCCATCTTTTCAATGTCTTTCTGTTAGGTCGTTGTACACAACAATAAAATCTCTTCTCCCCCTGATTTTCTTAAGGGTGAACAAACACAGTTTTCTCAGCCTCTTCTCATACATCCTTTGTTCTCGCCCTGGACCATCTTGGTGGTTCTCAACTAGACGCACTCCAGTATTTCCATGCCTTTCTTGTATTGAGGAGCTCAAAACTGGACACAGTACTCCAGATTGTGGTCTCACACGCTGAAGAGAGGGGAAGGGAATCTCCTTAAGCAAAGCCGAAGTGAGCTCTCCCACATCCTGATGACTTGCATCCATAACTCCCACATCTCAGTGATCTATTGAAGAGCGGGAGACAGATGATTAGAAACCTTGTTGTTATCATCATACCGTTATTGGTAGTGGTTGCCTACAAATTGTGGAATATAGGGATGTTTCTGAGCAAGTCTAGAAACAAAAAAATCTGTTGCATGAAAAATTGTAATAAGGGAAACTGAGGCACTGCTTGTCTGCAGGCATGTTTTTGACATATTTTGCCAAATCTCTTTGTGGATTTACCCTTGGACTGTCAATCTGTGTGACATAACCATCAGTGTAACAGAGTGAGTAAGTGTCAGGTGGGGCAGGCAGCTATTTGATGCAGACTTTGAGCCATAAGGTAGAGATTGAGAGGTAAGATACCTGCTACTCCTTCCAGCACGCCTGAAAAATCTGATCGTTTAGTTAGCAATATGCACCCTGGCTTGGGCTGCTCTTACTTGGTGTTTCATGCTGGCAAAATGCAACTGCAGGCTTTTGTGTCAGCTGTATTACAGTTTGCTCTAAGCTAGGTGACATTGGCTAACACCTATTCCTGTTGCTGAATTTAGAGCTAGACAGCAGGGATGAGAAACAACTTCTAGAGCTTGCCTTAGAAGAGAAGGAAACCCTGGATAAAAAAATCAACACGTTGTGCAGAAAGGTGAGCATGAGGTAAAATTATTTGGCTTTCTAAATAAAGTTGTCAGAAAAATGTTCCTTTGTGATCTTATCAATAGATTCTGACACTTGCATTTAATGAAACAGAAGTCCAGCTTCTCTGTTCTCCATGAGAAGTGGCAACATTAATTACTAGTAAGCTTCTTACTGACAATTGTGTCTTAGAAGCTTATTATTTTAGTCATTTTTGCTTCCTTGCTTGTCTGTCTGCAGATGGTGAGGGGGATTAAAAAAATGGTGAGTCTGTGCTATTGAGACCTGACATGACATCCTAGTAACTGCTTGTGGCAGCGGAGCATGAATTTTTGAAAGATTTCTGATTGGAACTTGCAGTCTTTCATTTTCTCTTCAGCTGACAGCACCCCGTGAGTGGGGAAATTATAATTATAAGCAGAGAAGCTTTTGGGATTCAGTGGAAGGGTCTATGTTTGGGTTCATTTCTATGTTCAAATTGAGATAATATGAAATGGGGCGTTCTGAAAAATAAGATTAATGTAAAGATTGGCTGGGTTATAGGTAATAAGTTCATGTTCATAGGTATTTGGGGCTGGAGTGGGTGACCTGGCACCTGACTTCACGGGATCAAATTTTCAGCTGGCTTTACTGTGGATGCATTAGCACTAGCATATCCCATTTCCACTCCAGCTGCACTGAGTTGCAATGGCTGTTGCAACTGGTTGCAACTAGCAGGACTAGTTTTTAGTCCTACTTATTCTTTGCCAAAAGAAATCAGTGGTTGTGTGCGGTCAAGCCGTGGCGATTGTAAAGGCTGGCTGTAAATTTGATTAAGAGGCAATACACAGTCGTGAAGGAGACAATGACATTCTGTTTCTCTTTTTTCCTTTTCAGCTTTTCCAGCTTCTTGTGCCAAAGGGAAAATATGATAGAAGTGATGTCATATTGGAAGTGACAGCTGGCAGAACAACTGGAGGTCAGCAAAGTTCCTGCAGTAGAGATTACTTCAAACCTCCATCCAACTTTATTAATCCTCTTATGGGTTATTCTTAATGCCTTTTTATAGTTTAATGGTATAAAGTAATACTTTCTAAAGAAGAGTATCAATCTGTCTAATGACTGTGGTTAGAGTTGCAGATAAATCTGAAAACTGGTGGCTGCCATTTTGTGAACTGGTATTTATGTTGTAGTGCCTTTATATTTTTAGGAGACATCTGCCAACAGTTCACTAAAGAAATGTTTGAGATGTACCAGAACTATGCAGACTATAAACGTTGGACCTTTGACATTGTGAACTATACGCCGGCTGAGATAGGTACAGTAGTTCTTCAGACGTTCCACCCAGGCAGTGAAATCAAAAGCTGTGCTTCTGTGCTATATTTGTCACACGTTATTTGTCTCTCTAGGTGGGTTGCATCATGCCGCTGCTCATATTTCAGGAGATGACGTCTACAGGCATCTGAAATACGAAGGAGGGACTCATCGAGTCCAGCGCATCCCTGAGACGGGCCTGTCGTCAAGAATGCAGCGTATTCACACTGGGACAATGTCAGTTATTGTCCTCCCTCAACCAGAGGAGGTAAACTAACTGTTAATCGCGCTGACAAGGTGGTGTATCCCTGCTCACCCGTTTAGCCATTGGAGTAGGTGTTACTTAAAACCATGTTACTGTTACTCTTTTGGGATTTTATTGATACCCAAGTGCTTTGTGCAAGTCTGACCAAGTGAAGCATGAGTTCTGTGACCCTGGAAGGCAGTAGTCCTTGGCTCTGTACCTTACGTGTTTAAATAGACCATCAGAAGCGACTTTGCAGAGATTTGCTGTTGCCTGAAATGACGTGTAAATCAATGATCATTTCAATGAGTATTCCAGCCCCAACGCTCACGAAGCTGACTGCTATGAGTAAGCCAATTTTAAGTTACGTCATGTAATAAGAGAGGGAATATGTCCAAGAAAATGCTCAGTGTTGCATAGTAATATGATTCTGCAGGTCCTTTTGAATTTTTTTTTGGGTTTCATTTAAATTATTGGTGCCCTCCTCTGTTAAATCAAGGATGGTTTGCTTTGACTTTGAATGAGCGACTGTGTTGGCTAGATCCCGGTAATACCAGCAGTTCTCACTTAAACCAGCAATTTACACACAAAGTAAACAAACCCACATCCTGTAGGCTTTCCCTGCACGTTCTCCTGCTTCCTTGTAATGCTTTCCTTGCAACATTGATCAGATCTGAATGTTCCTTTCCCATCCACTGAGCTGAAACTATGGTCCAGGTTATCATGGACTCTTATTTCCAATGCTGCAAGCCTTACTTGGATCCGGATACACCCAGTTTTTCTGCAGGTGTTTCTAAGCAGTGAATCATTCCAGCTTGACTCATGAACACGATCCTTGCACTGCTGTTTAGAAGTAGGTTTGGATTTTTTGTTTATTTCTTTGTCTCCCTGCCAAAGCTCGTGGTTTAACTAAAAGTTGTTGATTTTGTTTTGTTTCACACACACACATACCTTGTTTTGTGAAGGACCTGGAGTAAGATTTTGAAAAAATAAGTGAAATATTTAAGACATCACTTGCTTTGCAGAGATACTTGACGTTGCATTTTTTTTAAAGTATAATAATTATAGCTGTTACTTGGGAACGGTTGTAAAAGAGCAATTTCTTGAGAAGTGGGGTGGTTTTTTTTTCACAAGTGTCATTGAAAAGACATTCAAAATATTTTCAGAATGAGCAGAAAATAGTAATTTTCTTTGATTCTAGGTTGATATTAAGGTGGATCCCAAAGACTTGCGTATAGATACGTTCAGGGCCAAAGGAGCAGGAGGGCAACATGTTAACAAAACCGATAGCGCTGTGAGAATCGTACACCTTCCCACAGGTAAGTCTGGCTGTATTTCGTAATTCTAATGAGCCTAAATCTGTATCCTGAAGAGAAAGCTTGTGAATCCCTCAAGTTGTCTCTTACAGTGAGTTTGCAGGGATGGACCTTATACCAAAAAAAGGAAGTAGTCGCTTCCTGTTCTGCCTCTTTTACAGCAAGGCAATGTGTGAGAAATGGGCTATGTACCAGTTGCACAATGGTCAGCATGTTGCTATTACGCCAGTTTTGTCTTCAGAGGGAGTGTTTAATGAATAGACTGTCTTTGAAGGATGAAAGAACAAATGGAGAGTGACAGGGATGGGATGGAAGTAGTAAATAATTTGTGCTGTGTGCTCTGTACCTTCGGGAATAATGGCCACTGGCAACTGAGGGTGCGTTTTGTCTAGCTGAAACCTGTGTAGTTACAAGACTGAGAAAAAAGGAGACAAAGATTTTCGTTCAGTGGTAGATAATGCTATCATATGTTGAATAGGAAGGAAGATGTATAGTAATGGAAAGGTGGTGTATATACTGGACCATGCTGTCTCTGTCAGGATTTGTTGTTTTTATTGAAATGCAGTGAGCTGCTGTCTGTCCAGACACAGAATCTCTTTAGGCACAGGAAATTCCAGTAGTGACCTGAAAACAGCTGTTTCCTATATGCCTTTTTATTTCAGAAATTAAATGAGAAGTAAAAACAAATACTACATTTGTTTTAAAGACCTTTATTTTACTTTATTTCATTATTCATAATTAAGTTCAAGACTCTCCAGTATTGTTTAGACACCCTGCTCTGCTAGAATATTGAATTTTCCAGTCTCCAAAAGCTTATCTAGACTTAAGACTTGAAAAACTTGGGTTGTGCTGTTTTAAACATGCATCATAGATTGTGCAAATTACATTCTTAACATATGGTGGCTAATTGGAGTGAGACCATTTTCTGGAGGCAATATCAGAAACTCATTTGCTTCATGAAATTCTAAAATACCCCTGACTTTTCTGTGGCACTGAACAAAGCCCATGGTGCAGCTGTGAAGAGTTTAAAAACATACTAATGGTTCTGGCCAGTCTGTTAAAAATAATTCTTATCCTACAGCTGAAAGGCCCTACAAACCATCACTCTAGAAGGCTTCATTTGCCTAATGTGTTAGAATTAATTTAGCTTGTTTGTTCTTTGTTATAATGGGTTTTTGATCCGAGCTCTCTTGAATCCCTCTGTAAAGGACTAGCAGTTGAGTGCCAGCAGGAGCGATCACAGCTTTTGAACAAGGAAATAGCTCTGCGGACACTGAGAGCTAAGCTGTACCAGCAGGTCATTGAAAAACAACTAAGTCAAGAGCAGAGTGCCAGAAAACTGCAGGTGAGAACACGCGATTGCTGGAATTTGGAGAGCGTGCTACGTTGTAGAGTGGTTTGGGGTCTTTTTGAGTGATGGTGACAGAGCAAGTGAGCGTGTGTGTCTAACCAGGTGCGCTTACAGAGGAGAATCTTGTATATTAAGACAGTAAATCTGCTTTAAAATGGTCTGTTTTTCCTTATCCCGGTTCAACGCTAGTGTAAACTTCTCAGACAATGAAAAGAAACATCAGCTGTAGCTGGAAAGAAAAGAGTAGAAAGACTCCAGCTGGAATCATCCAAAAGGCAACACTCAACATCATGTATTGAATCCCCCTATTAAGGCCAGAGTTGCATAGTTAGAGAAGCAGTGAAGTGTCACTCTCTATGAAAACTAGGATCAGAAGTTCTGAGAGTTGTATTTTAACCTTTGTTTATAAAACAAAGTATTTGATAAGATCATACAGAGCTTTTGAAAGAAACAGGTATATAACCAATCCTGCCACTTCACGGTTGGGTAACCGTTTATTTGCTATGGTTTAGGTAATAAAAGCCCATAAGTGAGTTACCTCAAGCTATACTGCAAAGCGTTCTTTTCTCTTGAAATGTGCTGTCACACTTTTCCCATTATTTGAGTATTTTCCCATTTGTGGTGCAAACTTCAGCCGTGATCAAGAGGAATAAAAATACTTCAGAGTTACAAAACTATTCAGTACTCCAGAGTTTCCTTCTTAGCTATTGAATCACTAATTTCAGGTTGCATTTACATGTATTGTTCCTGCAGACTATTGACTCAGTCACTGTAAGTGCTGAGTCATTTATCTTTTGTTACAAATTTTAGCTTGAGAGTCTTCAGAGCTGCATAAAGGACTTAGATGTACATTTATACGAATGCTACAGAAACCTGGGCAAAAATAAATTACCTTTCCTACTGTTTCAGAATATATTCGGTAAATTCCTTATTTTGAAATATACACGTGGGTGCAGATGGAATTTTCAGAAGACGACTGTTGAAGCAGACACCCGTTTCCCTAAGCAGTTTTCAGTATTAAATTCTCCATTCTAATGGAGCTTTTAACACACAACAGTGCTACATTTGGATTTCTGTTTTAAAACTTTCAGAATTACTTGCAGTCTTACGCTTTACCACTAGAGGACTACTCTTCATAGTCTCAATTTAAGCCTCTTTCAGGGCTAATTTCTGGCAGCCAAAAACTGCTTTGCCACACGTTGACTGTGCTGCTTCTGTTGTTAATGGTGCCTACTCTCATCATCTTTTGTGGGAGCTACAACCCCCCAAAAAAGAAAACCGCACATTTTTGAACCAAGGACTTGTATAGACTTATCTCTTGCCTTACACGACTTTTGAGAGTTACGTAGTTCTTCCAGCTACAGAGCGGGAACAGAAGTGTACTACAGGATGTAAAAACTTGGCCTGTGCTGCAAAATTGCAAATAATACAGTTTATTAATGCCACAATATTAAAAAAAATGCTTTTAGTGACACTAGGTTTGTAGGTGAAACAGGCTGATCCATTAAAGTTTTTTTCTGTTTTAGAGTAGTAATTGATTTTTTTCTTTTACCACAATATAGTAGAACTTTTTTTTTTTTTTTTTTTTGCTGTTTCACTACAGTTGGGAACAAGAGCCCAGTCAGAGAGAATTCGTACTTACAACTTCACTCAGGACAGAGTCACTGACCACAGGATCTTGTATGATGCGCGCAATATCAAGGTAATGGTTTCGTATGAGAGTTTTAAAACACAGATGCTTGTGTGTACCGTACGAAGAAAAGTTAAACCTTGCGAAAACAATTCCATATACATGAGGAAATCAGACAGCCGGTTGTGCTTTGACAGAATGTTGTAGATTTAGAAAACTTTCTTTCCTGCCTTGTTGTAAAGATTGGCTAGTGTTAAAGATGACTGGAACAGGATATAACTTACTGGCCTACTTCTCTGTCTATTTTTCTCCTACTATATCTGCGCAAAATGATCAAGCACGTAGTCCTCAGTGAACTCCCTCAATCCCTCAGCCAAACTGGGCAAGTGACATTTGAGGTTCTTGAAGCATCTAAAAGAAAAACCTGACATGAAAGACTTTTTTTTTTGTTAAGCCAATCTTTCTTCCTCCTTCTAATGATGGACTGAAGAAGGAGAAAAACTTTTTGTTATGTTTGCCTCACAAGCCACAGTTAAAAAACCCTGAAACTGAATGCTTTCATTTTAAGATTACCTTATGTCTTACCTTATGTCTTATTTCTGAGTAAATCTCTGTGTATGGCTTGAATGTTATTTATTGGGAGTTTTTTTTCAGGGAAACAAATACCTAGTAATGCATTTGTCTGTATTAAATTTATGAAAATGTTTTGAATTTGAGGACAAAGTTTAGGGTGACCCTTCAATATTTTGGCTTAGGTGTCCAGTTTACTGTAAGTGTTGCATGAGAAACAGCGCTCTGCCCACAGATGTCCTGGGTAACCTCAGAGAACGCAGGGCATGCTGAATATGGAATGGTCCCTGTTTAATGGAGTGGGGAATAGGTACATAAATACCACGGTGGAGGAGAATGGGAAGAAGTTCCATGGTTGTGTAAAAGTTGCTTTTGTTACTCAGCTTTTCGGTTACTTAGTGTTGGGAACTTGCTAGTTTTCTTGAGTGAAACTAAAACCGCAACTGCCTAACAAAAGCTAGTTAAGCTTTGCTTGCAAAACAAACGGTTTTTTGGCATGAAGAGCAGTATTTGAGTTAGGCTCTTCGATCCTCGCTTGTTCTTGCTGGGGGATTTTCATGTAAACCCATGGGTTACGTGAAAGCATGGCAGGAAAGCAGGAATAGCTCCTTTTGTTGCTGCCAGAATCAGTGTGCTTTTCACAGGCAGCCAGCGGACAGCCCAGATGTTGCCTTCACCTGGGGAACCGCAGAGACAAGCGAGTGGATGTGCTGGGATAAGCCTCCAGGCAAAGTGCATTCCAGGAGCTCCTCGTTTGAGGAGCCAGCGCTTCAGAATGGTACTGGTGTACAATCAGTAACGCTTTTGTCTGTTGTTACTTTTTTTCATAGGAAATTCTAAGTGGGAAAGAAGCACTAGATAAGCTAATCAACAGACTACTGGAGTTTGCCGAGATAGAGGCTGTCACCGAATATCTAGAAAATTTGCAGGCTTTAGAAGGAGGCGGCTGCTGAAGACCTGGTGTAGAGTTAAAGCAGAAACATTGTGTTCTGTAGCAAAATAAAGTGGATGCATTTGTTTGATGATAAATTGATTGAAATCCGTGCCTCTGTTTTTCACTGTGTGATACTCTTTTTTTATGTTTTGGTGAGAACGAGTTCAATGTATTACAGCAGCTCTACCGGAAAAGAACAAGCTTGGAGTACTGTGTGCGCGTGCTTTCTGTCCTGGCAGCACGGCTTCATTACGCTGGTCCTTCTCTTGACCATACTGAGCTGGAAAGATACAGAATTGTGGTGATGGAGCGGAAGAAATACCACATAGTGCACATTTTGTTTTGGGGGTAGGAGATGTTCCTCTCCAGGTGAAAGAACCTAAGCTCCCCTAATATAGCCTAGGATCAGGCCTCATGAATAATATGGATTTTTATCCATGGATTGGGTGAGCTTCCTAAGTGTAGGCCCTTAAAGATAACTCTGTATTATGCTGCTTTATTTTTGTAGAGTGAATATACAAAAGCGGAGGGAGCAATGACAGGCAAGGAGCCGGAATCTTAGCAGAGAAGCCTGTCAGCTTTCTTCCAGCCATTCTTGGGTAAGCTTAGGGGTGGGTCTGGACCACACGCTGCCATGGAGTGTAAAAGTACGTGTTCGAGTTTCAAATTAAGTTGATGAGATTCTGGAAGGAGTTTAGCAGTGATAACAGGCAGCTCCCCGCTTCTTGACAGAGAAAACAAGTTCATAGTGCGTTTTAGCAAATCGGGTAGCTCCGGAATTCAGTTTCTGCCCTGATGTCTTTGGGAACGCGTGCCTGTCTCTGAGGGCCATCCAGCTATCCAGGAAGCATCCTCAGCTTTAATAGGACTTGCGTTCATGTTTTCAGCTGAGCGCAAGCCTGCGCAGGCTGTCAGTAGTCGTATGCAGCAATTCAGGAATACTCACCTGTTTTGTTTTAACATTACACAGAAATATGCAAGTGCTCCGCTGAGCTGGGTTGACTTGCTCGATCACGGTATTCTCTTTTTATCCCGCTCTTCCCAGGTTTGTAAGGTGGTATCCTTACAGAGCTGCTCTGCACGCTCTTTTGCACATGAAGAATCAATTCATTGTTACGATTTAAATTATGTCTTGTGGTTGATTTATATTTACACATTTATTTCGCGGTCGCGAATGATACAGGACTGAGAAAATGTCAACTATTTTAAGAAAGAATTATTTTGGAACTGAGTTCTTCTAAAAGGTGTAGTTTTTACTACTGTATATATAACAAACAACAGTTTTAACTTTATTCAGCTATATTAAGAAAGAATTTGTACCAAGAAGAAACCAGGAAAACTATAATCAGTTTCTCAGTTCTGGGGGGTTTTTTTTCAATTCTTCTGTGTGTTTGCACATTCTTATCAGCAAACTTTGTCTGACAATTTTTGACTTGCTTCCAACACTTTAATTAGGAAAGCTTTTTTTTTTTTTNCTGTAAGTCAATCGGGAACATATTACCATGTGACTTAAGAGTCATTTGCACACTCGAACTTTGACTGCTTGCAGTAAGCAGTTCAGAAAAAGATGACCTCCGGGAAGATACACAACTCAGCTTATACTTGTGCCGTGCTCAGGGGCTGCCAATAACTATTATGATCAGCTGTGATCAAAGAGTATCCAGTCAACATGCTTATCCAATTACCACACTCACGTTTGTGATGCAAGCCAATTCATTTTATTAATTATGTATCTTTAACAATCTTAGAAACTTCTTACAAAGCACGCCTTTTCAATGGTCAGGTGGTACTTCTAGGCTTGGTTAATGCCTATGAAGTTCTTTGCTATGAAAAACCATTGCAACATTTTTTAAAAATGAGCCTCGCTTAATGTCACTAAAGGAAAGATGCTCCTGATCTGACTGCAGGACCTTAGGGATATTTGCAACGAAGTTAATTAACTTCCTGTAGCCCTTCTTTGTTGTTGATGGTTTTGTGCAGAGTGATGAGAAGGGGCAGAGCAGAAGGCAGCTCCCCTCTGCTACTAAATTTTGGACGCCCCCGATGTAGGCATTGAAATTTAGCAGCTAAATCCCTTCTCGCAGCACGGTCTGCTGCGTTCTGAAGGATCTTTGTCTTATTAAGCATATTCTGCAATCGCTTATATCTGTATATGACAGCAAAATACTGCTATGCTCAGCTATGACGGAGACTTTGATACAGAGCAGACCCACTTCGACAGGCGGTCATTGCCTGCAGCGCTCTGTTTTACTAAAACCAGATATATTTGCTTCTCCTCGTTGACAAAGCATTATTTGAAGCAGTGCTTTCTCCAAACTTAGAAAATACTATTTGAAGCCGTATTTTATGGCTTCACATTTCTTCCACCCCAGTCTTTCTGCGGGATGTAAGAGCTGAGAGATTGTGCTGGGGTTTGGCTGTGGGCTGGGAGGGAAGTGGGGTAGAACGATGCCACCTCTGGGGCGTTTGTTTTCAGGATGGAATGCTCGGAACTCGGAACTCGGGCTTTTCAGTTCCCACAAGCAACCCTGACTTTCAGCAGTGAAACCCCTAGGGGGAAAAACTAGGATAACTAAGGGCAGGGAGGAAGAGGAAAGCGGCTCCTTGTAAGGCAGCCAAGCCCCTCAGGACAGCACAAGTGGCTGGGGGAGAGCAGGTTCACCTGGTAGGAACAGCCTTCTCCTGCGGCTTCATATTCCGTCGTCAAATAGCGTTACAACAAACAGAACAAAATACAGCCCGTCCACCTGGCTTCCCCTCACCATCATCCAAGACCTTACGCGGGGCTGCGATGTTGCAGCTGGCACAAGGCACCGGCTTCATCTCTCTTCAGCTCCCGCTGCCTGACACGAAACGTAATTCCTGGATCTTTTTCCTTTCCCTGCTGAGGTGTCGAGTGGCAGCGTCCCACCCAGCAAAGAAGGAAGCCTGACAAAAACGGAGCCTGGATGTAGCCCTTTTTATGGTAATTTACCCTCTGCTTAAGAGCTGCTGCCTTACCTTGATGACTTTTGTTTAATTATCAACAGAATGCACAAGGGAATGTCGCAGAAATCCTGGAACTACGAATGAATTTATTCACTTTAAGTAGCAAGCTGCTTGTTCTCATTTACCTGAAAGGAAGAAATAACCAAATGCTTTTAGCAATGAAACATACTTCCTAGTCTGGCAGAGCTGTTTGCCTGGATCATAACTTCTGTTTTTCTGGCTGCTTAGTACAGCTGAATAGTTTTTTCACTTTCTGTGAAAAAAGTTGCCAAAAGATCACACTGACAAAAAGACTTTTTTCACTAAAAGAAACGTTATGAAATAATTCACGTGCATTCCCCACCTTTTAAAAGCGTGTATCTTTGAAGACTACTGAATCACAATCTGTTACCATTAGAAAGTTTATATATTCAGCTATATTCTGAATTTTATTAAATAGTAACGACAACAAACCTTACCTGAACTCTGTTAGGAATTTTAAGATTAACAATTTTAACCCAGGTGATTTGTTACTCATAATTGATGCACAGAGTAAAACAATTTCCAGTAACTGCTTAATGTGCTACTGGGAGGCACTCAGACACTACACTGGTGACCACAGAATAAGTGTGTTTTTTTTAAGAAGCATTTCCATATTTACACACCTATTTTGGTTTATATTTACCCTGGGCCCCATTTCTAACAGAAAATGAACCCATAAATCTCTCAAGGTTTTCCTAAACCCCTTGAAGAGATGAACAACGGTAATACAGATTGTTCAAATGAAACCTTTATTCAGTATTTTCATATAAACTTCACTTCAAGAGCTTGCAGTATTATTTTGTAATTGCAACTGAGAAGCTGCCAGAGAGAAACCAGCTGTTTAATTTGCAGACAATACTGATGAACTAAAACAAGCCTTTTCAATCACCCCGCTGTTCTTCACTGTATCTTCAGTTAAGCAAGCCATTAAAACCCACTGTCGTCAGCCCGTGGTCTGTATAATGCTGTGCTGGTTTTTAACATAGGCTATTTCTGTTTTTACAAGTGAAACCAAGTCTGCGGTTGCTGACATTCTCTGGGAATCCTCTTGGGCAAATTCAGCCTTTTCCAGCTTGTTATCTGCAACGCTTTTTGCTTTGTACAGAAACTTCTGTTCAAGCTATATCCCGAAACACTGCACAAAGCTAGATTTGTTAATCGCACAAACGGTTAACATGATTTCTAGGTTAAATATTTAGCAGGTAGAAGGTACAAGGACTTAAGAGGTAGATACAAGAGAGGCTGAAGAGATATGGCTGGCAAAACAGAACCGAAGGGTTGCCGCAGCAGGTATACAGGCAGCTTTTGTACCAACAAGCAGAAGGATTTAAGGGCTGCAAATCCTGTAGGAGGAATGGAATGAAAGGTGTCTCAGGAAAACACATTATCAAGAAAAAAGAGCACATGTAGTCAGTCTTGAAATAACTTGCGTGTTGTCTGAAGATAGGTAAGGTTGTACTTCTTCAGGGCACGATGCAAACAGACGGCAGAAGCACTCGGCGTAAGCTGGGAGCTGGAGACACGGTGGCCCACATAAGCCTGTGAAGCTTTCCCAAGATCTCGGTAGAGCAGGGGATAAGGTGAAGGTGGACACCAGAAACGGGGCACAGTGGCCATATGTAGATTTGCATATATAGGAATGCTGGAGGAAGACGGTTTGAGGAAGACACCAATAAGAAGAAAATTACTAAAAAAGGGGAGGCGCAACTCAAAAAGCAACTCAAGGAAACCAAGCAGCATGAAGTAGTTTTTTACTCCTTTTCTGAGATGCCAAAAAATGCACTGAAATAACATCTTTTTTGGGGGGCGGGGGCCAGAGGGGAGCAGGAAGAAGAAATGTTTTTATAAATGCACAGGTTAACCAATTTGACTCAGATCCATGCTGTGACCAGCCCTCCCACCTTCTAAATCTAAATATTAGGATTAGATAATGCTGCAGCACAGATTTTGTCTATGAGCATCAAAGAAAAACCCCCAAACTTTATCCTATTGGAAAAGACTGGATTTCAATCTACGAATTCCCAGGTGAGGGGTTAACATTTGGCTTAGCCTAAAAGAGGAACAAGGATTATTCTGTAACCTGAGTCAAATCGAGCAGGTCGCTGCACAGCTCCTGGCATAACAGATGTCCAACAAAATAATTTTCTTTTTTAGTATATGCAATATGTTTGCTTCTAAAAGCATCACCAACTCCAGGCTGGCCCTGCTGTAAAAACACGCACGCCAAAGATAAGCGTCCTGTACTGCGAAGCTCTTTCTAAACAGACAAGACAGGTGAAAGATGAGGCAAGGAAACAAAAGTAGAGAGCAGTGAACTGACTTGCTCAAAATCACACAAAGGAAATCATCACCAGGAACTGTAAAGATTCCCCCTTTCTCTCCGATTCTCCTTCTCATTTTGCTAACGCTGCCGACGACCGCCTATAAAACCAAGGACGTCGTCCTCGCTCAAGGAGCTGGCAATAAAAGCAGGCAAGCAGATAAAAACGTGCTGCACGATAGGAAAGGGGTCAGTCAGAAAACGAAACGCTCTTCATCTGAAAACACTGTTCTTCTCAAACAGTAAAAGGAGCATTCCTTTCTCAAAAGCCAGTGCAGCCCAAGGAAGGATTAGCAGATGAGGAGCATAACTGTGGTAATACCTAGAGGATTCCTACGGCAAATTCCAAAGGCAGAAGATTTTGCAGGGAGATAGCACAGAAGGGAGAGAGGTCTGTGCAGAACAGATGTCCTGGAAAAGCAGCGTCTGCCTTAGATCTCACACAACACAGTATTTTTTTTTTACAGTAGAGAAAATATTTGGTTTAGACAGACAATAAGGAAATCGAATGACAGCATGGCACAAAATTAAACAGTGGCTTTGGATATATCAAATTTGATTCAACTGGCCCTTACTATAATTTACACTTAAGGACAAAGAATAAACTGCTCTCTCCTCAAACTGACTTCCAGAGGTAGTGGGGTGCGAAGCACTGCCATTTCTTTGTAAAATGCAGGCTTTAGAAGTCACATCAGCAAAAGCAAATGTATGGTATTTAAACCAACTTTACTAGCAGCAAACAAAGAAAACATTTAATCCTTTTTCCCTAATGTAAATACTTGTTTTGGTTTGTCTGTGAAACACAGTACGTGACAAAGATCTTTGGTTCATATCACAACTAGTAGCAGCTTCTCAAGGAAACAAGATGTGAACACTCCGGTTTTCAGGTGTTTTTAAACATCTGCAATTTTGTTATGGGTATCTTAAATCACTCCCTATGACCACTTCAATGTGACAAAACATTTTTAAGGAAAGATGCACTCACTAAAAGATGAAAGATGTCCTCCTCAGAGGATATGAAAAGTAGAGCCTACAAAAAAACTACACTACTGTATAAAACTGTACTAATAAACAATAAAATCATTTCACAGAGATCATAAAGAACTGAATATACTTTAGGCTTGCAGCAACAGAAGCAGGATGAGTACAGCAGTACAAAACAAATTTGCAAGAAACAAGTAATTGTGCTTGAAAGGAAAGCATGATCAGCTGTGAAGTCAGCAGCTGGCCAGGGCAAAGGAGCAGAAAGAGCTAGTTGTACTGGGGAATCACAGGGCACCTGCGGCAGACAGCATGATGCAGTCATGTGAGAGGCAAATGTGGTTTAGGGACGTATCAAAAGTTATTTCCAATGCGCTAAGGAAGTATTAGTGACATCACGCCTGGCCTTAATCTTCCTCCGACACAGAGCCTCGGCAAACTCGGCCTGGAATGGATGAAGGGAAGTGCTGGTGGAGCACTGAAGGTCCCGTCACACAAGGACGCTTTATGTGATTCAGAAAAGACGCGACAGATTCAAGAGGAAGAAAAGCTACTTAGCTGAAGGGCAATACTTGCGTTAGTTGGGAGGAAATGACTATAAACTGGTCGCAAACACACAGAAGCTTCAAGTTAGAGCAGGCTCCTAGCTGCTGGAATAATGTTCAAATAAGGGCAAGAACAAAGCCTGAAAAATCTGCTTTTTAAGAAACCTGACAACCTCTCCTCAGGAGAAAGGACATTTCTGTTCTAGCCTTCTTTGTGAGATCTTTCCTGGGGAGTACGTGCTGTACATTCCTGCATCTATGACTGTGAAGAGCATCCAGCACGCATCCTGCATCTCTAAATGCCAATCCAGGGCTCGATATTACAGGAAACCTCATTTCTCAAAACAAACATCAGAAGAAATACAGCAACTCTGATGAAGCCAAAGAAACAGTATTTAGTTCTCGTCTGCAGACAAAGGAAATGTAGCAGAAGAGAAAAAAGGACTTCAGCCTCCGTGTAATACACGATAAGCCGGATTCCCTGTCTTGCCCTCCTTTCTACGCTGATCTGACAGATGAACTGTCATTTTCTCAATGAAGTTCAAGTTCAGCAGTTACCAACTCTATTTTGTTGTAGCTGGACTCTGACAACTGTCTTAACTGCACCCTCTGTTTTTGACTGAGACTCTGCTGAACAAAACACTGTGAGCTTTAGAAACGGAGATGTATTTTTTAATGGAATATACGATGGGAACCTTTATAGTCCCGCTGTTTGATATAGAGAGAAGCAACAAGCGTAGCTGTATTCTCATGCAGCCAATGCATCTTAATGATGCTAAAAGCAGACCAATCCCACCAAGTGGAGCAATCAAATCTACAATCCTTAAGAGAAGGTCCAAGGCATCTTGGACAGTACAGCCATCAGCTCTACTTATCCATCTTTTGTTTCCCTCTCCTATGGTACTGAGAACAATGAAGCTTCAAAGCACTTCGCCTCTCTCAGCTTAGGGAACACTGCAACTATTCAATACTCCTCTTATCAACAGACACAACCCACCAGCCTCCAAAAGGGTGCTGTACCGTGTAGCAGGGCCAGGCCTTCGGAATGTTTTTTCATTAAAATCTCAGGACACTGTTTTTTTACAGGGAAAGAGACAAAAAGTAAACGAGACCAAAAAAAAGAAAACCTGAAGCGTAAACAGAAAGAAAAATTCAAGTAGAGACAACAATAGAGCAAAATACAACAGGAAGGCACCGCAGAAATATCTAGTCCAACAGGGGCGGCTCTGGTGCTGTTATTAAAAGTTAAGATTCATCAGGTTTAAATCTTCGGCAGAGGTTTAATACGTTTACCATGCATATACACAAATAATTTCTTTCAGAACGTTATTTGAAATAACTGATGTGGCTAACTCCTCTAAAAACATCTTTCAAATGGTCTGTTCAAAATGTTGGCATTCTCACCACTTTTTTGCAAGCAATTAGCCAAAGTCAGTAAGCACAACATTTTTACTCATTAATTGGGAAACTACTCCACATAAACAATCTTGGGGGATGATTGTACTCTAGTACATGCCAGTCATCCAGTTCCTCTGAAAAAATAAAAGGTCTGCGTAATTTTTGCCAGATTAAGGATAACTACATTCTTCCATACTTAGAAAAGGAGTAAAAAACCTTGCACAATGTATTTAAAACAGCATACACAGAGCAAATCAAACTTAGATGGCATGGTTAAAATAAAAAATAAATGTATTTACAATATTGCATAAGTAATATAACACAAACTTCCATTCCAAAATCAATCACATCAAAATAAAATAAAAAAATATTACAACTCACACGTTTTAATACCTATAAATCCTTAATTTCTATCCAACATTTTCTTTATAAAAGCCTGTTTAAAATATTAAACTTTTGATTCACTCTAGCTTAAACAGAATCTAAAATGATTTGTTAAGAATTACTGATCACTTAGTCTTTGTCTTAAGTTTCTAGACTTCCCATTTTCAAACTTCCTCTTTTTAAATGTTGGCACCCCTTCTGTCAGGTCTCCAAGGGAGGTGACTGTCTTCTCTTTAAATATCATGGTCGCGTCTTCTGGAACCTCTAGCACTGGAGCTGGTAGATTGTCACTCTCTGTACTAGGAAGCTCCAGGTCCACTTTTTCACTGGGAGAAGAGAGGAACACAAGAAAGGGTTAATCTACATGGAGAAAACAACATGGTGAACTGCAGACAGTAACACAGAATCATAGGGTAATTTGGGTTGGAAGGGACCTTTAAAGGTCATCTAGTCCAACCCCTCTGCAATGAGCGGGGACACCTTCAACCAGATCAGGTTCCTCAGAGCCCTGTCCAACCTGACGTGGAATATTTCCAGGGATGGGGCATCTACCACCTCTCTGGGCAACCTGTGCCAGTGTTTCACCACTGTTCTTGTAAAAAGCATATTCCTGCTATCTAGTCTAAACCTACTCTCCTTTCATTTAAAGCCATTACCCCTTGTCCTATCACAACAGACCCTGATAAAAAGTTTGTCTCCATCTTTCTTACGAGTCCCCTTTAAGTACTGAAAGGCTGCAATAAGGTTTCCCTGGAGCCTCCTCTAATCCAGGCAGGACAACCCCAAATCTCTCAGCCTCTCCACACTGGAGAAGTGTTCCATCCCTCTGACCATTTTTGTGGCCCTCCTCTGGACCTGCTCCAACAGATCCATGTCCTCCCTGTGCTGAGGGCTCCAGAGCTGGACGCAGTACTCCGTATTTGATTGTCAAAAATCCATTTTAACTGTCAAAGCAGCTTTGAGCTAGATGCAGTCTTCTAGCCAAGATCCCCATCGTGACAGAGATCAAGAAAAAACCCATGGTTTTTGTTTCTTCCGTGTGGGCTGGTAGGAAAAGTAAAAAACTAAGACCCCATTCTCTACAGAGCTTACACCATGCCCCAAGTACTCATCATGCAAATAGTCTTGTAAAAGACAACAGAGCTGCAGTGTGTAAATTTAAGAATGTTTGAAGACAGCAGTCAGTGAGTAATCAGCAATGGTTCATTGCCAAAATACTAGCGAGTAGTTTTCCACAGGTGTCCATCCTTGGAGGGTCTGCATGACCAAACAAAGAACAGGCTTACAAAATCAGCCAATGACCCCAAGCTGGGGAAGCAGCCCTGGAGGACAGGACCACAACTAACACTGATCTGAACAAATCAAAGACATCATCTAAAAACATCCAGTCGATTTTAGAAGGTCAACAGCAAAAAACTCTCTTCTACAAGAATAACCCGTGCCATAAACCTACGATGGAGAACAACTGAACGGTTCGCAGAAAACAACGTAAATCACAAATCCACCAGGAATCCCACCAGCAGAACTCTACTGCAAAGAGATACACATCATGCTCCTGGCCATTCCGTACAAGAACGCTCTTAGCGCGACTGAGTGCTAGCCTGACGTCAGCTCGTGTACTATACCTAGTTTCAAGTTCAATGAAACTTCCTTCTTTCAAGGAAGATATGGATCAGCTCAAGCACCCAAAAAAAGAGTCATGAGAATGACTGCAAGTCAAGAAAATATGACTGTTGCAGTATCCCTAAAATGTAAACTTTGTTAAGGCGGTTGGCACTGTGCCTAGTCTCAATTTAAAGTAAATAATGAACAAATGCATTAGTCTCATTTACATGGGTGCATACCTCAAGCCTGTGCGTTAATGTACAGACTGATATATAAGGTTCAGTAGGTGAAAGCACTTTTTATTGGAAGGTACTTTGCAAAAACCTGAAAGAATGTAGCAGCTCTGGAGTCAAGGAGGTGTTACATGAGCTGATCAAGTGACATTATCATCTCCAGGGAAGTGTATCAGTGCTTAATTTAGTTCAAAGTGTCAAAACTGTGTCTACTGAGTAATTTAGAACTAAAATGCTGGAGAATGGGGGAGTACGAGGGAAGAGACTGATTTCACTCTCCCAAACCTAATTTTTCCAGACTCCTAGAGGGCCCCATAACAGGAAACTGGCCATAAAAGCCAGCGTTCTTCACAAGAAAATGAGCCATGTTGGGCATTATGCAGTAAAACAAAACAAAAAAACCCCAACCTTCTGATCACAAGCGTGTCATGAAAACATCTGCAGTACTTTGGTTGGACATGGGAGAGACAGACAGCTTCCAGATTTAAAACTGGCATAATGAGATTTCACGTTTTGTCTTTCATCTCCTTAATTAAATCATTAAATCAAAAAGTGTCTCCCACCGTATTATAAGAGCCTCCAGGACTTGCCCATAGTGATAGCAGAAAAGGTTGTAGTGGATTTTGTTTTGGTTTTGTTTAATTTTGTTTTGAAATGAGGGAAATTAGGGAACAATAAAAACAGTTCATCCAGAAGTCTTTTACTGCAGTAGCGGGTGAAAATAAGACAAAAAAATTGAAGTGTCTTTTAGGCTGTGTCCTTCAAGTGAACAGTTTAGCATCAGTACGATACCACAAAAAAGAGAAATAATTCACCACTTGTGGAAGTAATTCAGCCAAACATACCAGGCTTAGGTAGAAACTGCTCGGAGTCTAAAAAAGCATATTCCTTATGTCAGCAACTATTGATCCCACAGGGAAGGAATTCAAAGCAATGATAACCCAGTACAATCAAGATCAGGTTGCTGCTGGCCCTAGAAGATCAAGATAGATCTCGAACTTCAGGCAGAATTAGCCCAACTAATTACTCATCAGAATGAAACAGAATTCAGCCTGGAAGCTAGAGGCCCCGAGAAAGCTGCCCTTGCTGTTGCAAGGTTGGAAGCAGTTTGGAAAAAAGAGTCACAAGAGCTCCTGAGGCAGCTGAATGAGATTGTTGAAGGACACAATGTTAAGGAACATAAGCTTAGAGTAACTACATTGCAATAGTTGATACTTAGCCTCTAAAAATCCAGAGAAATGATGGATGACAATGATCCTTTAAATCACTTTAATTTCCTTGGTACTCATGGTGAACTTCTACACTAAAACCAACACACCACCACCATCCACCATGGAGAGCTATTACTTAAAATAATCACTGTGGAAAGAATTGTATTTGGGCTATGTTTTCAGTCACTGCCATGCTAATTCTGCCAGAATTCAGAAGAAAAAGCTTCAGCTCTGAAAACAAGTATTCTGGAAACAAATGTTATGAAAATAACTACAGTAAAAAGACCCTCACCACGATTCTTCTTCTTCTTCTTCTCCTTCTGCCTTAATTGCTTTCCATTTTCCGTAAGGGTTGGTCTTGTTAGGTGCATCACTGGAGGTTTCTTGGGAAGCTGATGTACTCTCTTCTCTATCCGCTGTTTCTTCTGTCTTAACTTCTCGCCATTTCCCGTAAGGACTTAACTTTTTAGCTTTGGGAGACTTTTTCCCTTCCTCTGATTCGTCACCATTATCTCCTTTCCTCTAAAGAGGAAAAAACCCACCTTAAGCAAAAATGCCTAAATAAAAACACAATGTAGCTTTATTTTACGTCTTTTATTTACTATTAACTACTATTCATACTTTTCAACCAAGAGTAACTTGAAACAAGAAACTCATAATAAAATCTTTAAATTTCTCTCCTTGAGCTTTCATCACATATAGAGTCGAAAAAAAAAACCTTAAATGTTACAAAAAGTTAAAGTTGGAAAATCCCATCTATCCAGGCTGAAGTTAGCAAGGAATAGCCAATACAAACTTACTTAAAAACAAAGCTTAGCATATATTTTTTTAAAAAAGCAAAAATTCACATACAGCTTTCTGTACATAGAATCATAGAACCATAGAATGGTTAGAGTTGGAAGGGACCTTAAGGATCATCAAGTTCCAACCCCCCTGCCATGGGCAGGGACACCTCTCACTAGAGCAGGTTGCTCAAAGCCCCATCCAGCCTGGCCTTAAACACTTCCAGGGATGGGGCCTCCACAACTTCCCTGGGCAACCTGTTCCAGTGCCTCACCACCCTCACAGTAAAGAACTTCTTCCTAATACCTAATCTAAATCTCCCCTCTTCCAATTTAAAACCATTACCCCTTGTCCTATCACTAGACTTCCTGACAAAGAGTCCCTCTCCAGCTCTCCTGTAGGCTCCCTTCAGATACTGAAAGGCTGCTATCAGGTCTCCCCGGAGCCTTCTCTTCTCCAGGCTGAACAGCCCCAGCTCTCTCAGCCTGTCCTCATAGGAGAGGTGCTCCATCCCTCTAATCATCTTAGTGGCCCTTCGCTGGACCTGTTCCAACAGTTCCATGTCCTTTCTATGTTGAGGACTCCAGAGCTGGACACAGTACTCCAGGTGGGGTCTCACAAGCGCAGAGTAGAGGGGGAGAATCACCTCCCGTGCCCTGCTGGCCACGCTTCTTTTGATGCAACCCAGGATACGGTTGGCTTTCTGGGCTGCCAGCGCGCACTGCCGGCTCATGTTGAGCTTCTCATCCATGAGCACTCCCAAGTCCTTCTCCTCAGGGCTGCTCTCCAGCCATTCTCTGCCCAGCCTGTATTTATGCCTGGGATTGCCACGTCCCAGGTGTAGGACTCTGCACTTGGCTTGGTTGACCTTCATGCCATTTGCATTAGCCCACCTCTCAAGCCTGTCCAGGTCCCTCTGGATGGCATCCCTTCCCTCCAGTGTGTCAACCGCGCAACATGCACGTAGACACACTTTACAGCTAATAAATAGTAGTTTGTAATGACGCACAGTGATACAAAAATATTTTAGAATTAACACCTGTCTATGTTTATATATAAACTGTCTCTGCCTGTTCTGAACTACCAGTTTCAGAAAAACCATCTGACCCACAATCACACCCTTTATCTTAAGTTTTAAATCTGGTGACAAAAATATATATTTGGTACAGGTTTTGTAGTACATGCTGCCAATGTTTTTCTTAATTAACAAGGAAACTACAACCATGTCATTTTCAGTCAGAGGCATTCCCTGAAGGTCTCCTGGCAGTCACGTTTACCAATGAAGGTTAGAAGCCATATGCTCACAATGAAATCCAACTCATTTTGTGGATTATTTCAGAGAGATAACAGTGACCTTTCTCAGAGAACATCACATTTCTTGCAGAATTCAATCTACTTCCAGTGGGCTGAAGGAGAGATCATGCTTTCTATGCTGGAACAGTAACAGTAATGGGCCAAATAATTGAATAAAGATTCATTTTACTATTCAAACAAGTGCAAACTTCTACTTTCAGTCATATAGTTTAACCTCAGTACAATGAGGACACCCTGTCAAAAGACATAAAAGATAAATTATCTTACCCTACAAAATTAATACTATACGTAAAATAAATCTGAAGGGAGAACTTACCTTGAAATTTGTTCCTGAACTCTGTGCTTCGTTTTCACTGTCTTCTGAGTCTGATTCAGATCCTTTGGAATCTGTTTCTGCAAGCTCTTCAGAATGCCTGTCACGCTGACTCTTCTCATTTGAAGATGAAACAAAACCAGCCGGTTTCTCCCATGTGGATACTGTCCAAGGTATTTGAATAACCACATTATTTATGTTTTCTAATTCCGATCTGTTATTGCTTTGACAACATTACCTTTCAGAAGCAGTGCTGCCTTATGCAAAAATACAGCAAATAATTTAGCACAAGGCTTTTGCCTTTGTTCGGTCTTTTTGTTCTAATAAACATAATCAGAAAGGTAACATTTCACTTCTCAGCAGAGATACTGTCATGACAGCTGAGTTCACTGTTGATAAAGCTTGTTGTAATTAGCGCGTAAGAAAAATACCACGCATGGCGAACTGTGGTCCCTCTCATCCTCACACAGGACAAACAAATTGCCCTCTAGAGGCGCCTATTTGATTTGAGTTGTCCACTGATGACAAAGAAAGGACAAGGTAAAGAATGTTAACTGTCAGCCTCAGCTCTCCCAGCAGATAAACCTCTTTCCCTGTACTACTTGGCTTGGTAACAGTAGGTCTCTAATTAAAGGCCTGTCAAGTAAACAAGGAAATAAAAACATTATTCTGAAAAGACAGTAAAGTATCTACAAGATATGACCTCATTTTCAGTGACAAGGTAGTATTACAGCAAATATATCGAGAGGAAAAAATTAAATAAAAGTTGACTCAATGGTCTTAAAACTGCTTTTAGTGACAATAGGGCAAAAGTATACCAACTTTCAATCTATAATTTTATTTAAGCTTTCAAATGTAATAAAACTATTATTTTTCCAATTATTTTATCTATTGCCAAAGAAATCCCTAACTGAAAACAACATTTAACAAGTATGCTTCTAGATGTATCTTGAAGAAGTAAAGGTGTAAGAAACTGGTCATGAGTGGCTTTGAATGAACAAAACCAGAATGACCGGTAACCGGGAAAGTTCGCTTTCCTGGGTGTCACATACAGCCAGTGGAGTGAGGTGCAGTGTCCCAAGCCATGACTCGTAGCAGGAGCTAAGCCTAGAGATACCGTCCCCCTAAATTATTATATGCCTGAGATGAGACACTACAAATCAGCCCCCTCAATTAATGCTTTGCCTTGTCTTCAGAGGATGGGATTAGTGTTAACAGAAGCGACAAGCAATTTCCAAGCATCTCCAAGATAGTTACAGCTTTATAAAAGTAAGGGATCACTTTAAAATCTCACAAGGCAAAATTTTACCAAATACAATGATTACAAAAACCTTCTTCCTGAGTGTCATGTGTCCATGAAGAACTTTGAAAAACAATACAACCAAAGACATAAAAGATGTCTGAACTTAGGCGGCTTTAAATGTTTAAAAATAACAAGCATGTCATTTCCCTTTCAAAAAAAAATAATTGCAAATCAAGTAGGGGAGTGGCATGCTGCAAAACTGAAAGGCTCTTTGGTTCCCCCCACACCCCACCCCTATTCTTGGCATCATCAGGAACGCCACTTCATATCCAAAAGCAGAAGGAAAACTCATAGCCAGCATAAAACCACTTGCTCTCCAGAGAGGCACCACTGACCTTAAAATGATTCAAACAGATTTAGAAAACAGATGCCTGTTCTGGGGGAGTTACCATGAAGTTCCCCATGTAGGGAAAAAAAACGGGGAAAAGAAGTAGGAGGTAAGATTCTGGACTCCCTTATCCATGCTATTTCAGCAAGAGGAAAAGTTAAGGATATTCTTATTCAGTTCTATACACCAAAAAAAAAAATCCTGCCCCTTTCTGCTTTCCAAAGAATAATTTCAATATATATGTAGAAAAGAAGAAAGCATATTTCAGAGTTATAGGTTGAATAGCTAAAAAAACCTACGAAGCACAAATGCATACACGCTGACAATACAACTATAAAGCCAGCATTGACTTAAGCAACAAGTGTATTTCAACTAAGGTAACAGCTTAAAAAAAATACAAAACTTAGTAATGGCATTAAAATGCAGTTATTTGCAAAATAAAATGCTGCTCTGAAACCCCTCTCTTCTGAAATAGAGCTTAACTGGAAAACAACCTCTCCTTACCTCCTGTTTGTGTGTTATAGTAATAGGTATGGCCATCTTCAGTGACACCTTCCACCCACTCTGCTGCCTGAGAAAAAGATACAGGAGCTAATTAAAAAAAAAGAGTTTTTATGATCAGCCAAAGCATCAATTATAAGACTATTCAACCCTTGGGTATTTTTCATTCATGATAATTTTACTGTTTTAAAGCCTGAACCCCTAAAGTTGTTCGAAAGTATTCCCTTTGACTCAAACAAGATCGAATTGCTTAACTTAATGTACCTCAAATGTACAGACAATTTTTTCAAACAGTGGATAATTAGTATGAGGCAGTATAGTAAAGGTTGCCATACAGTTCAAATTATGACAAAAGCCATAAAAGGGCATGGTTTTTATTTTCCAAAGCATTCACACCTGAAGTTGACACTTCCTGGTTTTGTCATTTTCTTAATTAGAGACCAAGAAAAAATTCCTCTGGAAGACTCAGGGTTTTGTGAGGGCTATAGAAAAACAGTACCAATAAATACTATTGCAAATTAAACATAAGCAAACAAAACCAAAACTTCTAAAGTTTATTCTGAACTAGATCTTCACCAAAAATATTGAAGAAACAAACTTTGCAGGAATGCATGCATGCCGTGAATTTACTTATTTAGTAAAGCACCAATTTCAACAAAGCACTGGTTTTCCCTATGAATTAATAAAACATATGAAATGCGGCAGAAGATGCCGGTATGTCTTTGTGGATGTGTAATTAAAATAAAGCTGTTTTGCAGAATCAGCCATAGCTAGATAATCAGTCATTACCAAAAAAACCTAGGAGTTAATGTTCTCGCACCTGCTCTATAGAAAGCTATATATGAAACAAAAATATCAGTAGGTTCAGAGCAGACAAAAAGCAAGAAAGCCTTCAGTGAGCAAGTTCCCTCCAGGTTTTGCTCTCAGAAGTTTCAGCGTGCTAGTTTCAACTAAAGAAGCAAAAGTAAAATTTATGTTGTGCAAGCAGAAAGAGGGCAAAAGACCAGTCTTAAGTACAACCTATCCTTTTTGTTAAGAGTTAGATCCTGAACATTCTAGACCTGGTTCTTAGAAGTTTTCAGCAGATATTTGACATTAGGCACACCGAGTATCCTACTACAACACTGCTGCCATGCATGATGTCAATCTAACTGAAGCTGTAGGTAGCCTTCAGCGTTGCATTGCTCTGTTCTCTCCACCTCGTATGAAATCTTGAGCAGCAAGTTAACGTGGCGGAAATCAAGGAGGGCCTGTGAATCTCACTTGCACTACGTATTGCAAGCATGCCCTTTAATTCCCGGGCAGCGTGAGTCCCTGTTGGAGATCTGGAACGTTCCCAGTATCTTTAGCTCAGACTAAGTAAGGGAGCGATCAAATGCTTGTTTTTAGCAACAGCAAAAATAACTCAAGACACCACAAAGTCACCAAGCAGGGTGAGGGAGGAATGGCAAAATACAGCCGTGTATTAGAGAGATATCCGAGGCTGAAGGTGTGTGTTTATAATATAGCTGAGATGAGCTAACTTCAAATCGTTGCCAAGAAGGCAGCTCCTTCCCTCCTCCATCTGCTCTCCCCGCACCGGTATTTCTCCGATTACCCAGAGAGCTGACGCAAGGACAACAAACCCACAAAGCACTAACCTAAACTGATCATCTGCGCTCCCTGAACTAGTTCACTGTCAGGGCAATAATATACCAAGGACCATACAAGATTAGCCACAGGACCACCTCTCTCAGTGGAAGGCTACAGTAAGGCCAGCTTATAAATATTGCAAAACTAGGCCTTGACTGAAAGGACAGAGCTGAAGTGGTGGTTAACAACCTGTGCAAAACCGCAGGACAAAGGAGTCAGAAACCCGGAGCAGCACGTGATGGGCAGCTCTGACACGAAGCGTGCAGTCTCTTGGGAATGAACACTGCATGGGAAAAGCCTGCTTTTTAAAGATAAAACGCTGCCTTAACAAGAGATGGAATACAGAAAAATTCATGTACGTTTTGTGAATTGATTCAATTGCCTAAAAATGTACATAATGCTAAGCCTTTTCTACTCTGACTGTAAGTAACCCAGTACAAACTGTAAGCTGCCTTCTCGGACGCGACAATATAGAGCTACAGAATGCCAAGCGCTCTGAAAAAGCCAGGCTTTTTGCTCTCTAACATAAAACCAACATTAGCAAACAACACTGACTTTAAGTCATACTGTGCCTATGACACCTATCCTGAAAATGGGGAAACCTAACATGGCTTCACAGGAGGGCTGTAAAAATCCTATTTTTAACGTTATGAAGCACAAAAATCCTAGAGTGGTCAGTATCATCAGAAAGCCTGTTAACAGTAGTAAGAAATCTTTCTCTCTTTGGACTATTTGACAAGTTTTCTGGTGCCTTAAATAAGGTAAATAAAGTAATATCCTAAGAGGTTGCTTGCACATAGGTTCCAAAAAGACAGATTATCACATAACGGTATCCTAAAGCAAACACAAAAAATAGACACCTTTTTTTTTTTTTTTTTACTATCTGACAATGCAATCTCAATGTTTCATAAGAAAAAGCAGTCTTAACTACTTAAAATGGGTAAGTTTTCATTTTTTAAAATTATATTTAATTCACAAAAGGTTGAACAGAATTTATTCAGAATTTTCCAAAAATTTTTCAATTTTATGGGCTGAAGCATCAAAAAAACATATTCCGTAAAAACAAAACTACCACTATCACTTCTCTTCCCTCGATAAACAAATTAGCCAAAAAAGATTCGTATAGCAAAATATGAGTTTTCATGAAGCATATAATAAAACGTTCTGTGTAGTCAAATTATGCTTTCCTAAGTTTACTAAGAGCAAACAATTTATCTTCTGCAATCAGAAAACTTGCAAATTGCTTAGCTTATTTCTGGTAAATGCTTACAAGGACAAAGAAAAGTATGAATAATAGTATTTGATTACCGTTTGTGAGTTTTGAGAGTTGCCTTGGAATCCTTTGGGTTTCTCCCACTGTGACTCTTAAAAAGCAAAAACATATTTCACTCATCATTCAATCCTGTTTATGTTTAACAATTTTTAGAAAACCAGATCTAAAGGGCATGACACTGATGTGTGTACACATACAAACAAGTAACATAGATACACCTTACTGGAATATAAATCAACCTTGATCAAACCATTGTATGAACAATTAACCAAAGCATCATCATTATTAGAGTTGCCTTTACCGAGACTAACCACCTTCCAGACTATTAAACTATGGCTGATACAGAGATACTGGAATTTTGGTACAAAAAAGATGTTTGTTTTTTTTAAATGGTGGTATTGGCCAGAGGAAACTAAACACACACAATTTTTACCTTTTGGATGTTATCTTACATGAGTAAAGACCACAGTAAATACTAATGTCAATCCTTAAATTTATACGAAACAGTTTGTCACAGTCTCATTAAGACTAATTAAAAGACGGTTGCTCTAAAGTATGCTCTAAAGTAGACCACGACACATAGCTTCTCAGCAGAAGTCAGTCAGCTAGATAAATCCTGTAAACGTGGAAACAATCAATCAGACAGCTATCCATAACAGCTCTCATTTACTTGGGTACAATCCATTTATTTCACATTCCTGATAAGAGAGCTTCTTCAGGAAGAACACAGCTACCTTTTGTATACTTAAGCTCTGAACGGCTAAACTTTTTCAGAAACTGGAATTACTGCATTCTCACATTATTAACAAACAGCAGAACCAGTCTGAAGTTCTGGATGCCTAAGCCTTGAATGTTAAATATCAAAACTCCACCTAAATTGTTCACAATTTAATAATCAGCTTAGTACTGAGAGAGCAGAAGAGTAAGGAAATGCTGGTAGTCTTTTTTCATTTATCTAATGATATCTGCATTTGTTTCTCACTATTTTTTACCTCCTGTTTTTGTGTTGTAGTAATATGTGTAGCCTTCAGGAGAAAATCCTTGCACCCACTCCTTCGTTTCAATTTTTGGTGGCATTGAGGTATCCTGAGGTGTCTTTTTTTTCTTTTCTTTCTTTTCCTTCTTTTCCTTCTTCTCTTTCTTTTCTTTCTTTCCTTTAGTTTCCACTGCGTTACTCTGTGGTTTACTCTGTGTCGAACTGGGACCTACATCATCTTAAAGAAAATAATACTCTCTTTTAAGAAAAGAGTAATAATCTGACCTTAAACTTTATTCGCTCTTGAACAACAACAAACAGGCAATGTTGTTCTTACGAGTACTATCACTCGTTAGTATTATACTCGTAGCACGTAAGCTTAAAAGATTTTATTCAAAGAATCTTGCACTGTAGCAATACTATAGTGTCATAAAAGAGTCCAAATATCAAAAGATGAGTAACATAAAGAGGAATACCACAAGGACCAATGAGCTTTAGCTAAAAAACAACAAAAAAAGAAACTATGAGTTGAGAAAAGGCTTCTATAGGAGCTTGAAACTACCCACTTTTTTTTAAAGGATAATGTTTTCAATTCCACAGAACAAAGGCACTTTGCTGAACTGTAAGGTGAGTAGGAGATTCTCATCTCCACTGTTTAACACCAGTGGGAACCGAACCTCTCCTACTCAATAAGACCTTTTGTCTCCAACTGGCAAAAGTGGAACATGGAATTAACTAAGGGAAGCTGCGCTGATGATTCAAAGCACTAACTTTGTTATTTTTTGTTATCACATTGATTAATTTTTTTACTCCAAATCGGATTGGTCCATGGGCCAGAGGACACCATAGCTAAAAACATTCTGTACTGCAACTTCTTCTACTGGCTATTTGCAGATTCCTTGTTGGGGTTTTTTATTTGTTTCGGGTTGGTTTTTTTTGTTTTGTTTTTGTTTTTAATGAGCAAACACAGTCCTGGAGGCCTGCTCTCATGTTATTAAAACCTACTTTAAGAAAAAGCATTCCTACTCAATATTCTTTCAATTCTGTCTCTAATCCTTTGGCAGATATATGAACTACCTGGCTTAATTCCGAGCCTTTTCATGTCCTCTTGATATGCTTTCATTGCAGCCTCCTCCATGGCTGCAAATTCTTTTGACATGTTTTCTTCTTCTTTTGCTTTTTCCAAGCTTTTCTTTTTAATCTAAAACAAAACAAAACCCCCGAGAGAATAAATAAAACAAGTCTGATAATGAAAGAGATTAAAAATAAGTATTTATGCAAATAAGATATTTGAGTTACCTCACTAATTCTTTTTGCCACATTTTCTTTATGATTCTTTCCTCTTTCATGAAAATCAATGCTCTTAAAAGCGAGAAAAAACCCAAGAAAAAAATATATATTACAAAATTTTAATGAATCTAACATTAGTTAAAATTTAGTTAGACTAAACTTAGTTGAACAAGACCACATGTAACCTGTTCTGAAAACACTTAGAACAAACACTATAGCTATAAAATGGCTATTGGAATTTAGGAACACTGAGAAATACTCAACATAGAAATTATGAAAAATCAGTAACGCTGCAAAATGGTATTACAAAATGTCATAGTCTGTATTTATAAACTTTTTCAGATAATACTATTCAGCACACAGACTGCAGACAAGTAACTGGGCTCCCTTTCTATGCTATCCTTGCAAGTGTCATCCCTTAATTTTTTTATTTTTTTTTTACCCTCTCTGTTTTCATGGAAACTTTTAAAGACCATATGGCTTATTTAGCATTCCAAATATTAGCTGTGTTCTTTAATTAGATTATGCTATGCTCCACAAATACCCCATGAACTTAAACTTGTCTGCAGGTCCACAAATCTGAGAGGGGAAAAGGCAAGGTGGGAGAGTTGGGTAACTGAGCACAACAGAACAGTCTGCAAGCCAAAAAGCTGCCAGAAAGACTGAAGCCAGTAGGAACTGGAAGGAGTTCAGAAGCTCCGGAGGCACAACAGTGGAAGTCCTCATGTGGTTCTCACAAAAAGCATCTGAGCTCATTTAGGCATTCAAATGTTAGGTGCCTGAACCTGACATAGTAACCCTCAAATTTCTTTGCACAAACCAATGTGCAGAGGATGCACATCCAGGGGATGATTCATCTCATTTGAAGACAGTGAAATGAGATGTTAAGTTAGCCAAATCTCCCCCCTTTAATGTGTATTTCTCTTCGCTGACTACAAGAAGAAACCTAAACCCATTAGCTCACACTTGTTATTCTGAGCTGCAGGTATGGAATTGTAAGCCAGAGGATGCTCAGCGTCAGGAGTACTCCTGGCATCGAGTCAGGAATGCAAAACTCATTTCTAAGTGAGAAACCAATGGGTCTAGTAGCCTGCAAAAGGCATCTGCGAGTCAGAAACACCTTTCTGTAACCCAGTAACGTTTCTGTGGGCTGTGTGAAATGACAGACACCTGCTTTAAATGCTTAAGAGTGCTGGATGTACCAGGCCTACTAGATATAAACATCAAGTATGGCAGGTTTTGCTTTCTACTTGGCATACAAAGGCTAGGAACAGGCATGGACAAAGTTTCAAGACAGATCAAATGTTAAGTTACGGAACCTGAACAAAAAGCAGGCTCAGATATTTCAGTTCTTATCTGCATTGCCAAGTAGAACAGCACACACCATCTTGTATGCAGTATCTGGCTCTCACATAATATATTTTAAATATCGCAAGTATTACAAAGGCATTTTAAACCCATAAATTTCATGCATCAAGAGATTAGCATCAAAACTAATGTTAAAAGCCTGTAAATCAAATTCCTAGTATTTCAGAATCATTAACATTATATGGTAGACCATCGTACAGGTCTGTTGTCTGCTATCCAGCACTTGCAGTAATCGCAGAATTTTTTTGGCTGAGATTTCCAGTAATCGGCCCTGGGGAGAGAAAAAAAATATAATGTGTAATCTGAAACAATAATCACAGCCACAGGTTTATATATATATAGAGAGAGATATAGATAAATAGATAGCTTCAGACTACTTTTAGTCTGAAGACTAAATTTAGTCTTCTTTGGGTCATCAACTGCTAAAAGTTTGGGTTTTGGGTTTGTTTGATTATTTTTTTTTTTTTAAACAAAGTATGGGGAGCAAGCAAGACTAGTTATATTGACTGCCGTCCCCCATGAAGCAGAGTTCAGTATTGGGATGGTGCCCATCTGACCCCTAAAGACTGCAAATTTTTTACAATGGAGGCGATGCTGTAAGAACCAGAAATACACAACAAAGCAAGCCAGAGATCAACAAGCAGCTCTAGATACACTAATTAAACACAGAACTGTCAGAAAAGTGCAACTTGCACTATTTTGCATAGAAATGCATACAATAAACGTCTCTAAGTGTAAAACTTTAGATTTAATGTCAAAATCTACTTTGGATACTGTACTCTGTGAGCTTTGCACCGCAAAGGTGCAGTTCTGGACAACGTGAGCTACTGCAGGGTATCCCAGAACAGATTCTGACCTGTGGGGTGACAGACACAGCAGTAAATTGTTTGGATGTTTCAGTGTAAAAATGTGAGTAGCTCTGAACCACGCAATTTAGGTTGCTAAACCTCACTGTATATGTGTGAGGAAACATGGGTGAAATGCTTCAGAGCTTAAAAGTTAGTACATAAAACAATAAAACAACCCCTCCAACAGCTGTTTCTTCATTAAAAACAGCTTTCTAATGCCAGAGGAGGCTTGTGCAGAAATAATTCCATTTCTTGTTGGCTTGCAGCAACAGATATAACACTTTGGTTCAACGGCATACATTCTGGCAACAGACTTCTATGTTTGTAAGTTAAAATGAAAAAGAAGGAAGGGCAAAACCAAAACCAATTCAAGATTACACTGAGACCATCAAAAAAGATCAGTCCAGAAAACAGATCTTTGCCTTCTGTATGAAGACCAACGTACAGAGTTCAAGGAAAATAATTCCCGACATTTTTATTCACTAAACACAAAACTTCTTCCATGCACAACGGTAGCACCCTCAAACCTTATGATACCTGCAGGCAGGTCTTTCATAACAGAAACAGACATGATCGACTCAACTCTTCAAAATTTAAGCAGATATCAAAATACACTCTCCTACCAGTGCTTAATGTAAAAACAGAATTTCTAAGAGGCTACCATTATTTAAAAGCGTCAGTATGAAGGATATCCTCTGCAAAAATATATCAACCTATAAGCAACATTGTGTTAGCAACGCGCAGCTTTTCAAGCAATTTTCTGGAAAGCTAGAAAGAAGCAGCTGGGCTTCTCCCGATTTAAACAGAAATCCGCTCATCCCTAAGTGGTGTACTTTAAAACTGGGTGATTACTTAGTCACACATTTAATTAAAAGGCTTTTGAGATTTATATATCAGAACGTCCTAGGGCCAAAGCCTGGGAAATTGAACACTCTGGCTGGAAAAAAAGCTGAGTAGGAGGGAGAAATTCAGAGCTCAGAAATGCCTCGAGGCCCTCTTTCCTATTTGAGCTATAGCTCCTAAATTGTCTCTAAATCCTTCGACGCCATCTAAGATACATTTCCAGCTAAAAGCTGGGTTAACCTTCCCAAGGCAATGAACCAATTCTGACAGAAAACACATAAATTATCAAAGAGCCTCACTGCATGTTTCAGACATGCAAGAACATCTGCATATTTCCAAGTTTAACCTAACGGGGATGGCTCTTTCTCTTCAACAGAATCAAGTGCAAGTGCTAAAATTAAGACTGCACAGCTGCACCCACCAAAAATCAAGACCTGAGAGCGTGACACGCTGTATTTTCGCAGCTATTATTTTCCACCGATCTCTTTCATAAATGCTACTGGACATCACATCTGCCGCAAACCTCTGTAGCTACACAGAGAGTAATCCTGCTGGAGAACCTAAGGGCACACCTGGGGCTCAAACACAAATCCAGGTCTTCACAACAGAAGCCTTTTGTCTTCATCTCTTACTGGTTTTGGTAAAGATTGGAGCTGGCTCTCTGTTGTTACATATAAAATGAGCATAAACAATACTCTGTGCAGAAGACCTCATATCCTGGGAACCTTAAATCCTGCATTTCTTGATTAATGAAGTTAATTGTGTAAATCAGGGTCCCAATTCTGTGACTTATGAGCATGAACAGTGTTACACGCTGAGTAGTTCTCTTAAAGATTTTCCACTTGAGATCGTAACACTCAATAAAGGAGCAAGCTCAGCCGACATATCCACCAAGTAACATCTGCCGCTGTGACAACGATGGAGCCTGCAAAGCACCAGCGGCGCTGCAGTGGGAGCAAATCGGAGTGTTTGGAAAGAGGCAGGAACTGAAGCGAGACCCAACTTCAGTGAGGTGCTACAAATGCTTCACAGGCTCCGGACACAAGCCTGAAAGTTAAGCCAGATCAATGACAATGTTTAAGTATGTGATTATTTTATTAATCTGCCAAACGCAGGCTTGAGAGGAGATGCTGTTAAAGTGGTACAGAAGTGTTTTAGTTGTGTACAAATCAAGGGAAACACAGTTATTTTAAAAAGTCGTCACAGTCAAAACGGTACAGCTTTCAAGACTCCTTATCTTCTGCCTGCACTTACATCAGTAAAGTTAAGGTTGATTCTTGTTTTCAGCTTTACAGCTGGGCCAACGTGCTAAGGACCAGAAAGCTGACCAGCTAGCCATCATCACCACCACCACAGTCTTCCTTTCTGGCACTAAAACGATGAGACAGTCCAGACTGCATCAAGTCTGGCTTGTCCAGCTTTGCAGGGCCAAGACTCCAGCTCCGTACACATTTACCCAGGCATGGCTATCCAAACGGGAGCTTGGGGACACCCACCCTCAGAGGTGTCCAAGTTTCACCGTGAAGCTCCACCTCCCCGGAAGGCTTCTGACAAAGTTTGCTCAGAACACCCGTTTTCCAGCGCTGGCTGAGCAAGACAGCTTGGCAACCTGCTCCTTGACCCACAGGGAACAGAGCAGCGCCGATACGGATGGCTACTGGACAACCTCTGGACGCACTGCCGTAAACTTTCAGCCAGACTTGGAAATCCTGTACTAACTTGCAAGAAATGTGCATCTCCTAAAGAAAAGTGATTTTCTTCCAACTCCTACCGGTCAAACCACTCAAGGGCAGAATGTGCAACAGTTCAGAGGATAAAGGGGAAGGAGGGAAAAAGAGAGAGCAAACACTAAACTGCTTTCTCGAAACTTTAATGAAATGACAAACTCTTTGCTGCAAACAGCTGTAAAAACTAGTGTCAGCTTTAAAACCATTTTCAGAGTTCTGAAATTCATTTAAAACTTCAGAGGGAATGAGAAGATGGGGAAGAGCAAATAGCAACTCTGCATTAACAGCGCCTGCCATATTTGCCATCTCAAAAGACAGGAAAATATTTAAAGTCAGACAGAAAAAACTCAGGTATTATTACTTTGCATAACTTATTTCTTGATCCATGAGAATCACGCAGACTACGCTGCAATGACCGGGGTTATACACTCCTGCTGCGCATGAACCACGCGTTTGGGAGCACACAAAGGGGACGCACTCCCTTGACAACATGCAGAAAGTAACCTGCGGGGTAACTGCAGCAGTACTGGGGTCCAGGGCCCAACCCGTCAACCTGAGAGCTGCTTCTCCTCACAACTTGCAGCATTATTAATGTTTTAACAGGTGGTGCTGTCAGGCTTCCTTACATAGGGAAGCTTAAGAAACCCTCATAAAAAAGCTATCTTCAGCTGAGGCAGCTTTGCCAAACTTTACTTTGAGACTGGGCTGGAGGTTTTTGTTCCTACCACATACTGGCTGAAATTAAAAGGGGACGGAGAAAAAAAAGTGGGGAAAAAAAAAGAAACAACTGTTTCAGGTGGTTCTGAAAACAAGAAAAAAAATAATTTGATGATATAAACAAAATCTGGAAGCACTTGCTTCGAATAGCTCTGTTCTAAAACACCGGGCTTGAAATTTGGCAGGGATGCAGGGGGGTTTGTATCACAGATATATCTGTCCAAATTATAAGCCTTTAGGGTGTAAAAAATATCATACAGATGCTCAGCAGTCATCTTTGTTTTTAACATCTACAATCTCTGTACAACCTCTGAAGACTTTACACAAAGTTACTGTCTTCCAGCTTTCTGCAGGTTTGAGCACTGAACAGCGTGTGCATGTCTCATCTTGAATACAGGCGTGTGAAATAAGTAATACACGGATTCAAGTTCCCAAGTACAGAAGGAAATGAATTCAGATTAGCTAAGATGACTGTTCTATAACAGCCACTCAACAGGACAGTATTCAGAAATACTAATAAATTCTATGCAGGAATACTGTGTACTTCTAAAGAAATGTAATAGTTCCATAACGGAAAGAAGGAGAAAGAACGAAAGAAAAAAAAATCACATATATTTCACAATAGATCCTCCTCCATGTGGGAAGCCATTCCAAACCAGTTAATTCTAATTCAAATATCCCAGTATTGGTAAGATCTAAGAATGCAATGCTAAAATCAGCAGGGAAGAAGGCCAAAAAGGAGAAGGTTTACTTGTGCCATGAAGTAGGTCCAGGTGCCTTGGCCCTAACAACCCACGCTCACAAATAATTCACAGCAACTCCTTTTATTTACAGTGCACTTATCCTACCCTAAAACCTCTCCTTAGATACATACCCTTAATTTTTATTTTTTTAAAAATGGTATTTAAAAATAAGGACTCAAGAAAACAGCATCCCTAACACATTGAGTACATGTGGCAGTCCTTCTACCTAACCTTAGCTTGTTGGCCACCTAATATATCACAGAATATACATCTATATGTGGGCTCCTACAGAGTAGTACTGGATGGGAGTTTCATCCACATGAAACAGTGCAGTTCTGTGAGGGGTTTAGTTCTTCTGGCCTTCAAGTCGATTGTATTTTTTGCAGCCCTTCTGTAAATTCTAATTTACAACCCGAGTGGCTGCTGCTTTTTGTTACTATGTTAGCCCCCTCTGAACAACACACAAATAATATCCTGCAAGACAGCATGAGTGGAGAGCAGGGTCTGCAGAAGCTGCTCAGTCTGTCCTGTATTGGTGCTGAAGATCATTTGCATGGATCTGCTTTACCAGATCTCTTTTCTAAATTGTAAATTATGTGATGTAAAAGGTAATGCTACAAATATTTTTAACGATATACAAGAATGCACAAGAATCATAGAAGCATAGAATCACCTAGGTTGGAAGGGACCTTTAAGATCATTGAGTCCAACCATCAGCCTAACACTGTCAAAACCACCACCACTAAACCATGTCCCTCAGCACCACGTCTACCCGTCTTTTAAACACCTCCAAGGATGGTGATTCCACCACTGCCCTGGGCAGCCTGTTTCAATGCTTAATAACCCTTTCGGTGGAGAAATTTTTCCCAATACCCATCCTAAACCTCCCCTGGCACAACTTGAGGCCATCCCCTCTTGTCCGATCACCTGTTACTTGGGTGAGAGATCGACGCCCACCTCTCTACAACCTCCTTTCAGGTAGTTGTAACGAGTGAGAAGGTCTCCCCTCAGCCTCCTTTACTCCAGACTAAACAATTCCTTTTCCCTTAGCCGCCCCTTGTAAGACTTGTTCTCTAGACCCTTCACCAGAATATGAGGGCAGGCAGCCTTCTGCATGTATGGGGCTCCAATGGAGCTCATCTCCCCTAACTTCAGTTGTCTAAAAAGTGAGATATTAGGTTAAGTTCTCCTTGTCAATACATGGAGACTGTCATCTCCTGAATGCCACTCTTTCCATACTAAACAGCCATCTGAGAAGCTAATTGAACTCCACAGGAGCGTACTTCTTGCTTACACAGGGAACCTTAAGTGAATTGCCTGAGTCAGCCTTCAAAAGTCAAGTATCTGAAGTCAGGGATATCTACTGAGAGCAGAGGTCTGCTGCTGTAGATGCAGAAGGAGGATATGGGCTACGTCAGGAAGAATATGATAAGAATTAGAAGAGAGAGGAGAAAAACAGCAACATAAATTGGGTCAAGAAACTGTTCAGGTATAATTTTAGCAACAACTAAAATTAAGAACACTGCTGTATATAGTGTCAGTCTGCAAGACAGGCTGACACAACCTAACTGTCAAATGCTTCACTCTAAAGATATTTCTGGTCAGATTTCCTTTTTTTTTTTTTTTTTTCTCCTTCACCTCCCCCCTCCCCCCGCCCCCTTCCCAGCAAGGAAGTCAGGATATCTTAAAACGCACCAGAAACATGCAAATGCCATTCATACAACGTTCCGACTTAATATAAGACCAAAGCTTGGATTTTTACCACCCTCCGAACGGGGTCAGGTGTTAACACAGACTTTCTAATTAAACACGGAAAAGAGGTCGCGACGGCCAAGCAAACCGGGCGGGAGGCGAAGCTGCCTGGGAGAGATAAGGGGCCGAAAGCGCAGCAGAAACAAACAACCGGGAAGGGGGGGGTTAGGAGGGAGCAGGAGGGACGGGAGCGAGAGGGAAATACCCCGGCCAGCGAGGCGGGGGTCGCGGCCGCAGCCTCAGCCCCAGCCCGGCCGCCCGAGGCCTCCCCGCAGCCTGCGGGCACCAGGGCCCGGCCCGGCCGCCCCCACCCCGCGTTGCCGGCCCTGCCCGCCCCCAGCCCACTGCGGGAGGTGGGGGGGGGGGGGGGGAAG
>VZSF01000225.1:980750-1120626 GCA_013398295.1 Chionis minor
TGAGGGGATCCGGCGGCGGGAGATGGGGACGGGGGACAGGGGCGCCCCCGACACGTCGGCCCCGGGACGGGCCGCGATGCTGCCTGGGGGCGGGTGTTGGTTCCTCCGGGTGCCCGGGGCTGGAAAAGCCCCTCCTGAGCTGCCCCCCGTCCTTTCCCAGTAAAAGCCGTACAGGGTTTGTGTTCCATCGCACTCCCCCCCAGCGGGTTGTTTCCCGACGGTGCCACGACCGGGGAAAAAAAAAAAAAAAAAAAAAAATTAAGTTAATTACCCAGCTGCTGCTGGCAAACCTTTTTGCTGGAGTCGCACTTCAGGGCGGAGGAGAAGCCTGCGGGGTGAGTCACGGCCATTTAAGAGGCCCTCTGGTTGATCGTGGCAACCCCAGGGGGTGGCCCCTTCGACGGGAGGGAGGTAAGCGGAATAGGGAGTTGCTCAAATTCGTAATAAAAGGCTAAGACAGAGGTACCCGTGCCCCCCACGCGCCCCCTGCCCCAGCCGTAAAAAGGAGCGCGGAGGGGGAGTAAACGTTGGTTTTTCCTGAAGAAGGACTTGCGGTCAGACTGTCATAGCGAACTGCAGTAGTTATGCATTTGTCAGCATTTCCATTATAAGTGTAGTTTTTATGTAGTTTACAACTTGGTTATAAAAATATGCGCCGGGTTGAAACTTGGTCGGCGGCCTCTTCTCCAGAAGCATCTTTTGAGCAAATTACTCTGCTAAGTGGAAATCCGTGGAACATAGTGGCTTTTTATGTTTCTCTGAACTTTAAAACTTAGTTGCTTACGCGCATGGACGCATTTACAGCTGTTAGTCCAAAAAAATTAACACACCCCCACACACCCCCCCCAAATTTGTTAAAATTAGGGAGGAGTTTAATGGCTTGGCCTCTGCAGGCCTTGCTCTTCGTGCATTAGTTAGTGCAGCAGAGACTCTGAAGTCTCTTGCAGGGTCCGTGACGCCTCGCGTTAGGGCACCCACCCACAGAGGTGACGTGGGGCACCGCGTGTCCACACAGCTTGGATGCCTCGGTGCTGCAGACAAGAAGCCGGTGTTAAAATGAAGGTGGAATATGTTAACTTTGCGCTGTGGGTTTTGTTTTGGTTTATTATTTTATTTATTTTATTTTTTGCCACGTCTGTTCAGTTGCTGTTTTTGAGACAGGGAACTAGCACAGTATTTAAGAGGTTTCCTTGGTATACCTCCCTACACGTATCTGGATCCCGTGAAACATGCCTGCCACCCAGTGGATGTAGCTGATCTCTATATGCTCTATATTCTATATGTTCGCTACTGCTCTGCCTGGCCCAGTCAGTATGTTTGCAAAGCAAAGTGCTCATGACTTGTAAAAATGCCAGGCTCACCTGGCCACACTGGAGCTGTGTGCGACGGTGGTGTCCGTTGTGACGTGATATGCCCACCGTCCTTCCCAGGTGATGAACCAGAGGTGCATTCACCAAGGTGTAGCAGTTGGAAGAGGTGACGTGAACGAGGCAGATGATTACAAGGCAGAGCGAGAGGCAGTTTCATGTCTGAGACAGCTGGAGAATTGGATTTTGCAGCCCCTGCCTTTCCCGTAGGATTTCCATGGAAACACAAAGGTTTTCACACGCGGACTGTTGGTTTTTCTGGGTGCCTGGCCTGAGTCCCTGGGATCTGCTGTGCAGTTACGCTGACCTTGTCCATCTGGTACAAAAGTCAACAGCTGTTTGCTCTTGACGTAGAGAAGATGTTTTGTAGGTCTAAGCATGTTAGAAATACAGCTCTTGAGTGTCAGAATTCGCTCGCTCAGCGTCCGTAGCTTTTTTGCTTTAATCTTTTCACTAAGTTTCTCATCTTTAAAAAAAAAAGTGGATTACAGTATCTTTTATCTTTCAGATTACTGTAGTGACGAGAACCATAAAGAGAACGTCGGAGAAAAGAAATAATTCCCTCTGTGGTTTGAAAGTGTGTAGTGATGCTCCAGAGAACAAGGGCAAAAAGAGGAATGTGTGTGTTAATTATAGCAAAGCTTCTATGGGGGAAAAAAATGTGACCAGGTCAGTTGCAATTAGAGATTGACCTCCATACATATAAGAACTAGGAGATGGTTTTAATTACTGTAGGCCACTTAGTTCTAATAATTCCTGAATTCTGCCACATTAATCACATTTTTAATACTGCTGCTTGTGTGTAATTTCCTGGGTTTTCTTTCCATTAGGAAAAGAGCTGAAAAGCAGATAGGCAGCCTAGGTTAGCTCATGTCACCATCCTTCATCAGCTGGATTCCTAACGTAACGCCCGGGACTCTGCTGTTGGAGTTCTCTGTTGAGGATAACTGGTGGTGGTAGGTCATGGCCATGGTCTGTGTTGCTGAGAAGACCTGTAGGATGGGGCAGGGAAAGGACAAGGAGGAGCAGGATCGTATCCCAAGTACCTGGTGCCACCATGGCCTCTACTAGCCCCTACGTGGAAAGCCTGGAGCCATTCCTTGGCTTGGAGCGTGGTTATTTGAGCTGCAGCCCTGTCCTCCACAGGCGCTGGGGGAGAAGTTGCTTATTGCTGTGGGGATGGCCTGTGTCATCTGAGGAGCTGAGAAGAATGTGGACATGGCCTGGCAAATACCTACTGAAAATGCACAAAGCGCAATTCATCTTTGGACGTTTGACCAAATGCAGGTGGATTCTTCATGGGGGCAGCAAAAGAGGCACCTCCAATGTAGTGGTTCCAGCCCTCACGTCAGGTTTCCAATCTGTCACCAAGAGCTGGAAAGGCACTATAGCCTTCCAAGATTGCCAGAGATTTCTATTAACACTGAAAGACAGCTTTTCCCTGGTCTTGTTCTGAAAACAGCTGAAGTATTTTGGCTGAGTTCTTCTAATTACAGTCTACCTCTTTCTGCATCCCCTCTCTCAGAGCAACCTCTACAACACGTGGAACAAAATGCAGCCTGAGGCAGACATTCAACTTGGAAAATTTCAACCCAAACAGCTAAAGTCTGGCCAAGTTACAAGCAGCTGGAAGTAGCATCTTGCATTGGAAGTGTTCAGCAATTGCCTAATAGGCGGTGCTACAAGCTTCATCAAGAATACTTATATGTTTATGTGCATGAAAATATGCTGCTGAATTATATTATTAATTAATAGCTTAGCCAGTTGACTAATTGGCACCCAGTTGTTTCTGATTTTTTTTTTTTCTCTAACAGAGAATCAAACCAAAAAACTCTGGTTAATTGTATGAATGCTTTTCCTTACTCACATTATTCATTGTTATTTTCCTGGCTGAAAAATTGAAAACTTTAACATGGAGCCTCTAGAATAAATGACAAGCCAGGGCTTACTCGTTCTGAATCTTTCAGAATGACTTAACAATTGTTAAAGACCAATTTACAGTAGAACAAGAGCAAATTGCTTCCCAGCGTTCTGAATTGTAAAAAACCACATCTCCCAAATTCCTAAGCTATTCATCCACTGTTCTGTTGTAGCAGACTCACCCTATATTGTGTCCCCGATATATCTATTAACTCTGCAGTGAAGTGTGAGTTTAAAACAATTGTGCCATGGAGTCACTGTGGAATAAATACTGCAAACATTGGCAAAGTTGCTTCATAAATCTTTCTTAGTTTACAGAGGAACTTAGGCGTGCCTTTCTTCTATGGGAGTGCAGCTGTTTCTCGCAGGGTTCCCTGGGGGCTAGATCTTGGTGTAAGGCTTTTTAATATCATTATATTTGCAGTTTTTGTGATGATATCTCATCGTTACCCAAAGATTACATGCAGTTATGTGCATGTGTCGAATGAGTTACTGGTACGGCATAGTCTTAAAAAAAAGACTTTTTAAAATAGTTTGCATGCAGCAGAAGGCATTTTTCATCCAGCCAGATACAAAAGAACCAGGAATGCAGTTACAGCAGCAGGATAGGAGACTGTCTTCGAACTGGTAATTTGAAAGAAGGCTTAAGAATTTGTGCAGAGAATCATCTCAACAGGAGTTTTCATTGTAGTGCTGTGACTGAAGTGTGGTCTTTGGCTGTATAGCAATATAAATATTGCACAGAAATAGGAAAGTACGTGGCATTAGTAAGATCACAGGAATTCTGTGTCTGGTTTTGCTGCTCACACGTGAGGAAGGACGTGAAATATTAGTAAAAGCGCAGTGATGCGGGGTTTGGAAACCAAGCTTCATAATATAGAGTGTACAGAGTTTAGTCAACTCAGAAGAGACTGAGAGGGGAAATGATGCTTGAAAACATTGCTTGCATGTGTAAGGAAAATACAGAAAGCTTACTTGACCCTGCTGAGACATCCAGTATCCGTGAGCCAGTTAGGTGTGTTGTACTTTGAAATTATAAGTAGCAATGAGGGAAATAAAGCATTGTAATGGATTTGCTGCTGCTGAGAGTGTTTAAAGTGAGATGGCATTTCCTTCTTGAAGATGTGCTTTGACTTGATTCTGTGGAGGACATTTCTAGTGCATCTAGAAGAGGGAAGGACTGTTCTCTGTTCACCTACATTCTTCCCTGGATTGAGAAACAGGATTATTTGTAGTGCTTTCCATGTATTGTAGCACATGCTGTCGCCTTGGACAAGATTATAATAAAATGTCATGCCTCAGAACTTAGCTGGTTTTGTCTTGGGTCAGGAAGACTGTTTTTTCTTGGTCCTTAATTTGACTTCTGGGATTATGATTAATTATTGTATACTATTCACTTGCCTTCAGAGCATCAACATCTGGTGGCAAGGTATCAGGTACTCACCTTCCTCACATACTTCCTTCTGTCAGTACAGAGTCCCCTTGTATTCCCAGGCTGGTGTACCATCTTTCTTTGCTCAGGATACTGATGGTTGTATTCAGGGATGAAGAAATTTCCTCTGCCATTAGGTAGGCAAAGATGTTGCTCACCATTCAGCTGCTGGGGGCTTGTGGTACCTGCAACCCCACTCTCCCCTTAACCACCACTCTTGTCCTTTGGACGTGCCTCTCCTGCCGCCCGATTTCCTGCTGCAAGCGGACATCAGGGATGGGGGCACGTGTGCGTATGGCAACGTCTCACCCCCGGCAATCACTAAAACAACAGAAGTTCTGGGAAACATGTGACTGCTCAAATTAAGCTGAAGCATTACCTGAGGTGTTCCTTTTCAGACAGCTTCACAGTAAAGCTGAAGGTTTAATTTGGCCTGGGAATTGTGCTTGGGCCAAGATAGTTATGAGATGACATTTTATTCTTTTTAATATAACATTTCTTTGTTAATTCTTTTTAATATAACAAACCGACACATTTTTGCCTCTGGCATCTGAACTAGAATAAATATACTTTAAGCGTTACTGTATTCCTTTCTGTAGAAAATTTATTTCATTGCACCTACTCTGGGGTACCTGGTACGCAAAAGCATGCTAAGATCTGATGTTCAGTATTTCACACGGTGGTCTTGATTTGGGCTTTTTCATTCACACTTTCAAACATCCTGTGAATGTTTTAAGGTAACAAATTGCATTTTCTGTACAGGGTGACATTACTGCAAGTTTTCCTGTTGAGAAGAACTGAAACTTGAGGAGCCTAAGTTCTTGTAAATCAGTATCTCTAGACTTCTCGAAAACATGCAGATAAGTATTTCCGTTTACTTGGAAATACTTAAGTGCTAAAGTACTCTTCTCAAACATGATTTCTAAAAACACTTTCCTCAGCTGCCTTATTGAGATGTGCATGTTTAAGAAAATAATGAGAGTACAGCCTGTGTGGGTTTGGCCCCTAAGCCTATCGCTACGTTCATTGGAGTTAATGATAATGCTGTATTGATTTCCAAGAGATACAGGACCCAGCTCATTAATAAAGTACAATGCAGTTCTTAAGAGCTCTAGTCATGTTATTTAATAAGTTTCTTCTCGGAAAATGTCAAAATCAGAGAATCGATGGTAAATTTTGAATCCTATTTTAACGTTCCAGTAGTTGGATAAAAACTTGGGTTAATATGGAGATGATAACAAATATCGCCACAGGACGTCTGTTTTGACAGTGCAGTCATGGGTTTTAGTTTCCCACCTCATGACATCTTACTGTGTTTGTGAGTTTTAGTCCCTTGTTGGCTGTGAACTGAAACAGTCTTTTAGGGTGAGACTAAAATTTCCAGAATTGTTAAGTGACGTGTGTCCAAGTCAGGGGCATATAAAATTTGAACATAATACTGTTAAATAGCTGAGCAACGTAACTAACTGTTTGTACACCTAACAGCACAAATTGTGTATGCATAGGGAAATTATGCACCCGGACAACCAAATTAACAAAGGCTAGAAATAGTAGGAGGACTGAGTTCTCTGCCAGGTTTGGTTTTCTCCCCTTGCTGGTGCCAAATATAACTATAATTGAGATAGTCAAGTTAGGTGTTTTTATTGAATGTATTATGCTGTATCTGCCATGAATCCGCCCAGTCCCTAGTCCAGCACATCTGTGACCAGTGAAGGTGTAATTTTTGCCTGCTCCTCAGAATTAGTTTAATTTCCTTTTTTTAACTTATGTGTGTATACAGAAATACCTTTTGTCTTGTTAAAACCTACTGTTTCAGATTCACCAGTACTCTAGCCAGAGTGGTATTCCTGGCTCTTCCCTCTTAATACAATAGTGACATTAAGCAGTTCTAGTGTCTGAAGTAGCTGGTCACACAGGCATCGACGAAATTTAATGAGGTGTTTCAGCTTGCTTGACCTTGTTCTGTGACTCGTTTATGTGTCATGTATTCAGGTAGGAAACCGAGCAGGCTGCGAGCCCTGCCAGAAGGTTGCTCACACGGTATCTGCCGCTGCAGCTTCTGTTTTAACATCTGTTGCTGCTCGGAGAGACGCTGCTGCCGTGTCATTTCCAGCAGCTCACAGTTTAAGCATGTATCGGGTGCTTTTGGGGCGTGCTGGGGTTCTGCAGGGTGGGGGGACACGAGCTGGTGGTTGAGAAGTGGAACTGTTAGTGGGAAATTTGTAGGGTCTGCAATTTGCTGCAGACCTTCAGAGACCTTTTTTGGCCAAGGGGGGGTTGAGCAGCATCCTGGCATCTGTGCTCTGCTCTTCGATTTTGTTAGGAGGGGAGGTTTGACGAGAAATTGCAGGGTCTCTCAGTGTTGGTCGAGAGAGTGACGGCAGACACGTTTGTTTTCAGGGAAACCAAAAAGAGCCCACTTTGTCACCAGTTTAAACAATTGAAGAGGTGAGGAGGTTATGCTACCCCGTGGCATATAGGATTTGCTGCTTTTTTAAGATAAATGACGGGGGAAGTGGTATTGTGGGTAAAAGGACAGCAAGACTAGTCAGAAAGCATATGGTGACGGTACTTAATGTTCATATACTGCTATAAGATAACAGACTGATCCAACATGTCACGATGATAATGTGTTACCCAAGGAACAATGAATCTCTAGGAAAAAAACAGTCCAATGCAGGTGCAGAAACTTGGGGGAGTTACAGTAATTTGGGGGAGATCAACTCATCTAAACATCAAAAATGTGCAAACTGAATGACTAAGTACAGATGACTGAATTCATTCATGCATCAAAGCACGTTTTTCCTGGAGCCTAAGGAAGACCAATGCTCGTCTTGGCGTAGCCGTTCGTACTGAGTGAGATGGCAGTGGGAGACAGAGAGCTCCAACACCTTCTCTGCCTGGACCCTGGGCCTCCTGCCTCCCGTTCTGCTTCCTGGGGTGCAGATGGAAGCAACAGAAACGAAGCCACTGCCAAGCTCCAAAAGAAAGTCCAGTGCTTGAACATTCCTAGCTGTAATTTCTGTGAACAGGTATGCCTTTGGGTAGCTCTTGCACGGTGTTTTTTCTTGCTCTCCGCGCATGTTCACCCTCACACGTGCCAGGCAGCACCTTTTAATGAGATGGCTGACATTTAATTGATACGGATCCCAACTGCAGACAGGCATCTTCGAAGTAAGATGCTGGGCCTGATGGACAGCTGTGTGGGCAAAGGCTTTTTCGTGGTCACTGGAAGTGGTGGTTTGCGCAGGCTGTGGTGTGTTCAAGAAGTACAGGGTGCGCTGTGAAAGCTATCGCCCCTCTCCGTCAGTCACCCCCCAGCAGCTTGTCACTCATCTTCTGCCAGCGTTTACTGCCGCACCCCGACCTGCCAGTTGAACACGGGAACCCTGCTGTTTCTGCCAAAATGGCTTTGCATAATTTACGTGGTGTAAACAGTAGATTTATTTCAGTCAAAATGGACTGGGGAGCTTAGGTGGCAAAGTTGTGGCAGGTTCTGGTAACTGTACTGAGGAGCTGCTTTGGGGTGGGTTGAAGAAATCAGTGGTGCGTTAATGGAGACAGTGGTAATGAGATGTGTCCGCAGTCTGTTGAACTCTAAACCTTTCTCCAGCCTTGTGCTGGCATTTTACTCTTGTATTTCCTTCTGGGAGAGGGGAATTTTACCTACGTGTAATTGTGTGCAGTGAATAGGTGCCCCAGCACCTGCCTACCTACACCAAAGTAGCACAGAGCTTTTTTCTTACGTATTTGGGTATCTGCTCTGTACAGCTGTCTTTCATCAAGTGCCTTCTCAAGTGAGACCTTCATCTTGAGCCATCCAAAACAAACCTTTGCAGTTTTTTTTAGATTTTCCTAGTCGAACAAATTATATGCGTTAACAGTTCTAGTCTTTAGGGTTTGTAAAAACTTTACTAAGGCTTTTTCAAATTCAATTTTCAAATGTTAATGTTACAGTGTAGTAAAACCTTTCAGCCATTACAGATGTAACATTCTAATGAATGAATGAACTGCTTCTGACCATAAATATATTGCAGCCAAGATGGTGAGAGCCAGAAATGTACTTTCATATTCTTGGCAAATGACCATTTGTGACCATTTAACATCTATTGATGTTAAATATCTTTCATTTCCTTGTGATCAAATTTACTGGTATATTTTATCGGTTTTCTACTCTTTCAGGAGGGAAAGGGGGCGATTGCATCATTATGTACCTCATTCAAGGTGAATTATTGCAAATATATTATGTAAAGTCTGATCTAGCTGCTTGCTTTGCCCTTGGACGTAGTTTCTGGGGCAGTCTAAACCAGAGGTCAGACAGCTGAGCGGTCATAGCACTTTAAGGATGTTGTTTGCTTTAGAGGTCTCTGTATTTTTTCTGTGAGAAAACCAGTACATTAACTTCTGTAAGTGGTGTGTTCTGTCCCTCTGAAATAAAAGCTGCATCAGAAATGGGGGTTCGTAGCCTCTGTTTTATCATTGCTGTATGATGAGCAGATGGAAGGTCAAGTCATACACGAGGCTGTTACTCTACAAGCCCCCCTCATTTTTTGTACTAGCTAGGTGTGGGATTTTGGTCTTTTTCCCAAGTCTGTGCACACTTGTGAAAGAAAATTACTTGTTTCATGTTTTCCTGAAGAAAAAAGGTAGTTATACAAAGAGTTGCTTTTATTGTGGAGAATTAGTGGTAAATACTCTGTACTTCTTCACATACTTTAAGACTCGTCCTGGGTTCCAAGTCTTATGTCTTTGCTTCAGTACTGTCAAGAGTATTGCTTAATTTTCTGAATTCTCTCGTCCTCCTTTTTCTTGTTTCAGGTTGATGTCAAGGCATGTAGTGATATATTGAATATAGTTAGAGACTGCATAGTTCATTGGAGCTTTTGGTTTAAGACATGTGGTGGACAACCGTATAAAAAATTCTTTGTTTTTGAGTGGTGTTTGTTTTTTTTTTTAAGGTGGAGAAGGATCAGTTATGTTATGTTCAGATTTAGGTTTCCATTCTGTATATATTATTAGACTGAGCAGTAGTCTTATTAAAGGTGTTTCAATAGGCACAAGTATTTGTGCAGCTGTGGTTTAGGGAATAAAATGTATAATTCTCATTCTTTTGTATAGCACTATATTACCTTTTGCAGAATGACTGCATTTTAGCAGAGGAAGCTATTCTAAATGGGAAGTATTAGGAAAACCACTGAATCTGGATACTGTGTTAAACTGGAGGACTGATGTGAGAAGGTGGCTTTATAAACACTGTCACTGGTACTTTTTTGTGTGCTCTCATCTGATCAGGTTTCTAAATCACGTTCTTCAATTTTTTAGTAAACCAAAGCCAAGCAGAAATAAAAATCCTAAAGGTGTTTTTTCAGCATTCTGGGGAAAATACTTTTCTTGAGATTACTTGTTTTATCTGCCAGAAAAAAAACCCAACCTGCTTACCACTTCCAGATATGCAGGTGAGGAGATGACAACTGTACCTGGATTCTGGCTGGAACAGGGTCACAGCTTGTGTAGCTTAAAACCAGGCGTCTCTATGCTTTTGCTCAGTGGAGCCACCACAATTAAATTCCTCTTTCTTTATTCCAAAACGTATCTTTGAGTGTTCATTCATATGTCTGAGGAATAGGAGACAGAGCTGGGGATGAAAGAAAAATAGGTAAAACAAATTAAAAAGGGAAGGAAATAGAAGAAGGTAGATCCAAAGTAGTTTTTCCCTTTTAACTGTCAGGATATGTGATGCAGAAGAAACTCTGAATAGTCCTGCTGATGAAATTGAGATGATTTAAACTGCTGTAGAATAACTGGGAACTAGATCAGTGCTTACAGAAGAATGTTGAGTTGAATTCATTACCCACGAGTGAGAAATTTAAATTCCTCTCACCCAACTTAATGTGTGGGCAGTTGTTTACAGAAGGATTTTTTGAGGTCCTTTTTAACAATAAAATGTTAGCTTTCACTAGGTGTGAGGAAAATGGACTCAAATCTGATTGCTGCTACCAAATAACATTGGAGAACAATCATCTGTGGTTACAGCTTAGATTTCTTTCCCCTGCTCTCCCAGACATTAGGGTGATGTTGTTTTGAGGAGATTAAAAGCATCTAGTGTGGTCAGCCAGTTTTTTCACCTAATTAATGATCAAATTTTCTAAGTAAGCGGTAGCCATCAGTGAAGTGCCAGAGCTTTCCCAGTTGGGTATGGCCAAGGGCTCAAGCAAGGTCTCTCAATTCCTTTCAGACAGTCTGGGCTTACTTTGCTGTGCTTTACAAACAGGGAGGAAGGTACGGAAAGCCCTGAGCGATTCTGTGGGGAGTCAGGTGCTGTTGTTAGCTTGGGATTGGTGCCAGTGATCAGACCCAAGGGAAGAGTGACGGGGAAACTGAGGCAACAAGGCCCCATCAGGTATGTGGAGGAAAAGGCTGCCCAGAGACGTGGTGGAGTTTCTGACTCTGCAGACATTCCAAACCCTCCTGGACGCCACCCTGTGCAACCTGCTGTATGTGGACCTGCTATCGCAGGGGGTTTGGACTAGGTGATCTCCAGAGGTCCCTTCCAGCCCCTAGCATTCTATGATTCTATGAGTGAGTAGCCTGCCACCAGCTCTGTTTTATCTCACTAGTGATGTTTGTGTTTTCTTCAGAGGATTTCAAGTCCTTATGCCTTTGGTGTTGAATGAAAATGAAAATAAATGGCTGATGAGGAGACGTCTCTTGGGGCTTGTACAAGCACAGCTAGCAGAAGAGTATTTCTGCTCTGCTCAGAGTCCGAGACATGATGTGGATGAACGAGTGTTCAAAGTCAGGTTGGACGGGGCTTTGAGCAGCCAGATCTAGAGCAAGGTGTCTCTGCCCATGGTGGGGAGGGTGGACTAGATGATCTTTGAAGGTCCCTTCCAACCCAAACCATTCTATGATTCTGTCATGTTGGATGGTGTGTTAGAGAGGAGCTTTGTAACAAAACCGAACCTGAGTGCACCAAAATCTATAGGGGGTGGAACACAGATGTGAAAAGTCTCCAAGTGTGGTGTTTCAGATTAACTGAGAGGTGTCAGTCAGATCTCCTCATAATTCCTTTGCAATGTTTTTCTGAATACAGCTGCCCAGCACATCAGAAGCTGTATGGTGTATGCATAGCCATATACTATATTGTATATACAGCCATATAGTGTATATATGCCATATATATAAATTTACCCTATATAAATATCATGATTTTGGGAAAAGTCTTGATACTTGGGAGTCAAAAATGTTAACCAATTTATGGTGCTGTATTTGTGTCTACCTTAACTATGTTATGCTTATTTCTCTGTTTGTTTTGTAATAGCATATTTAAATTATCTTTAGGGTATTGTTCAGCTATGGTCTTGTTTTGGCCTTATTCTTTCAAGTATCTCTTGGACTGACATTTGATAATATTTGCATAAAATTGAACCTTTACAGGCCCAAGTCAGGGGAGAGATTTCACTGTGTATTTTGACCTTTCCCGTAAAATGTATAGGAATTTGCTAACTTGACTTTGGGGTCATGAATGAGACCCTCTGATCCTCTCCCCTCTCACTCATGGATTAAACCTCACCTAACACAAGTCTTCCCATCCATAAACACTCCAAATCCCATTAGGAGAACTGACTATGCAGCATTTTTTGGTCATTTCGGATATAATGGTAAGAGCAATGACCTTGTGTTAGTAAATGTCATTCCCTTTTTTTAAGACTTGTGTGGTTACACCAGCAATGATGTTCTGCTGGGTGGAAGGCTGATGGGCAAAGGGGTGACAACCTGGTTGCAATTTTCTTTAGTTCAGTAGAACTAGGAAGGAGAAGGCCCATTTACACCTTACATTATACCCTCCACCCCCTGTATTGAGGAATACATAAGTGTAGAAGCAAACAGTCCTCAAGCCATCACAACTACTCAATGATTATATGCTGTTTTCCACATTCTTTTTTTGTTTTGTCTATTTGGGTTAAAAAGTCTTTGCTGTATTAACTCTGGCCTGCAGATCTCCAGCCTGCTCTCTTCTGCCTATAAGCATGAATTGTTCCCTGGTCATTGTAAGAGCCAAGTTTCCCGTGGATTTGTATCCCAAGCGTGGTGCTCCCTCCTCCCTGTACAGTATTCAGCTGCTATTTCACCTCAAAAATGCAAATGTGCATCTCCTGATGATGCAGGTGGTATCTGTCCTGTTTGCTGCTTGGTGTTGCTAGTTGGCACTTAATAGTACAAGTGAATTTTCCAACATGCTGTGTAATTTTGTTGTGTAATTCCTGCGCCTCCAGATCTGACTCATGTCCAAAAATGGTGCACATATGATATACCTGTGTAGCTTTGAAAATGATCACTGGATAATGTCGTTCAATCAAATAGGGTGGAGGGAAATTAGTATATTTTCAGAAAGTGAGTAGAAATAACGTACCTCACCCTGTTAGAATCACCTGGAACCAAAACCTTTGGATAAGTTATTTGGGATCTTTTGGTGAAGCAGCAGCCTGCTGCATGCAATTAAGGATTAGCAATAAAGGAACAAAAGGATGCTTGTTTAGGGTAGGGGAATTAGTTTTCTCGCAGAACAGAGTAGTAGGGAGAAAGTTGCTCTGAGCTAGTGCAAAGCAGCAAGGGCTCATATCATAAAACCAACAGGCCTGAGGATGTAGGCAATTAATGAAAATAAAAGTAATTTGCTTTGCTCTTTCTCCTTCCTGAGTGAGATTTGTCTTAAGAAAAGCTGTTAATTATTCTTATTCTGAATATTAAAATTAAATTAGTTGGATGTTACTCTTATGTAGTGGTTGAAATAAAGGTGGATTTCTGTGATCACAGTGGCAAATAGTATATTTTTGTCTGACATGCAAAGATGTAAAACATTTCCAATGTCTCACTAAAAAGGGAGAGCATTAAAAGTAAAAGTTCAAGAAATAAAATTGGTAACAGAGCAGCAGTGGATGAAACACTCTGAATTTAGGCTACTGTCCTAGAATGGGAGCACTCTACCCTCAAATTTAGGTCTCTCTCCCTTGATGGTAGAGGCAGTGAGGGAGTTGAAATCATTCCACCCTGGCTAGTGGGATGTTTTCCAGAGCACGGACATCTTTAAAGCTGATGGACCCTCAGTAAATGCAAGACAAAAAGGGTTGTAACATTAAATGTAGATGCTGAAATGCTAAATTGGCAATATCAGACTAAAATAGTAAACAGAAATGCGTGCATAGTACTTTGAATGGAGTATTGAGAATACTAAGTCTTTATGGCAGGTTACTTGAGGAGAGTGTTGAGCTCCCTCTGTTAAATAAATGACCTCTGTTAGTGGAAAGCAGGGGACAAATCACATCTGTGAAACCAAGCCTGCCATCATGTCCTGTCGTTCTCTTAGCCTCTGGTTCCCAATTTTGTTTTCAGGGCTCCCTAAACCACAGGGTCAAGAAGGGTGATTCCTGGGAGGCTTTTGGAAAACACATGGCAGTAGCATCAATTCTCTGTGGAACTGAGCCTCTATGCACGTGCGCAATGGTACTCTTCTAGGGTGTGTCCAGCTGATGTACCTCGTTTTTACGGGAAAGTGACGATAGTAGAGGTGACGGTTTGATTTCTCAGAGTGATCCATAGGATTGCAATCTTACAGGATTTGCTGATAGGACTGCTCACCCAGCGGAAGATCAGCATGGAGATACAAGGCTGCTGTTTGTGCACCTTGAAATGTAGATGAGAAATCAAAACGCTGGCCTTCCAGCTGCCTGTTCACCTTCCCTGCAGCCCCAAGCTCCCCAACACCCCTTCTTTGTGTGTCCTGCAGTCTTTTTTTTTCCTCTCTTCTCTGTGATTTATGTATTCACCAATTGGTTAGTGTAGCATGTATATGGATAGGTAAGCCTGTTACTAAAAGTATTGATTGTTTCCTGAACAAGCAAGTAATCGGGTCACGTTTCTAGTGAACTGTTCTTTAATAGCCAGTTCTCCATCGGAGTGAGTTGCAATGGAAAAACAGATTCATTCACATGAGCTTTTTTGCAAAACTTTTTTTTTTTCCTCCTGCCTCTCCAAGTTAGCACTTTTGTCTTTTTCCTTTACTTAGAGCAGCTGGAAGAGCAGTAATAAACACACTTTCCTTTCCTTTGTGTTCACATCCTGAGCAGTGCAGAAATACCCTGTTGCATTCTCATAAGCATCTAAAATATTTGTGGAACTCTAGCTCAACATTTTTCTAAAAACGATGTTTATCTGGATTTCCTTTAATTCCATAAATTTGGCCTGCATCCGTACAGGGAGTCGGCACAAGAGCGTGACGTAGCCAGTGTGGCCTGCCTGCGGTGGTGGGATTAAAAGGACAACAAAAATTGGAAGAGAAGCAAACAGTTTTTCATCTGACTGGAGCCGTAGAAAACCTTGCAGCCACCACCCCGACATGTGCATATGCTAGATGCTCTTTGTTGTTGTCTAAAACGCAAATGTGAATAAATAATACCCTGGTGTTTCTTCAAGATGTCAACAATAATTTCCTGTAGCACGGCTGACTTTCTGGGGCTGCGCAGTCTCCGCAACCAAACTCCCTAGCCTTCAAAAAAAAATAAAATTATTTAAAAAAAAAAAAGCAGCTGCAAAAGTACAGCTTTGAGTCCAGAATTGTCTAGCTCAGGGCGGTGCCTGGCTGTTCTCCCTTAGGAGAAGGTTTGATGGGGAACATTATGATCCCTCCCCCTATCCTCTCGCTCTGTACAAAGGCCAAACAATAATAGTAATACTAACGTTGCCGTGCTGTAACTTCCGTGCATCTCTGTACGCTTGTCTCTGGCTATACCAAATACTTTGTCTGCGATTAATAGTGTTGCTTGCATAGAAACTTCTAAAAATCTCAGCTTCGTTCTTGGTTTGATTTTTATCCTGATAAATATAGACATAAAAAAATTCAGTGTGAACACTGGGTATTTTTTTTTCTTCTTCCTAGTATGTGTTTATTATTCATGAATGTGTTGCAACATCCAAAAGTGCAATGAGTGACTCAGAATGAGAAGAGGAAAAATACAGTTATAGCTTTTTAATGAGGATTCCTCAGTGGATTACAAGTGTCCCAGTTAAGAAACCACTGTTTGACTATATAAAACCCACCCAGTCCTTGCTTCTGTGTTCCTTCTGTGTGTATTTGCAACTTAGTTTTGCTTGGTTTGTATTTCTATTCATTCATTTGCCTGATATTTTTTTTTCTGTCATATGTCGGACATATCAAAATTCTGACATTAAAAACAAACAAAACCAACAGAACAACATGTTTACAAATAATTCTGGAATTGTTTTTTGTTTTGGTTTGGTTTTTTTTGTTAAAAAGGAAAAGAGCAAAGCCTAAGCTTACTGTTACTGGCATAGTAACATCTCTAATAGTTTTAGATTGAGCTTATATTCTTAAAAATTATCCCTGCAAGGACTCCAGAGCAAATATAACCATCCCATTAAAGCAACACAGCTCTGAAGGAGTATAATAGTGGAGGATCTGAAGCTTGCTTTGTGGGATGATGTCCAGCGCTGATCTCCTTGAAAAATCAACATTTTCTGTAAAGATTGTTTCTTATCCTTGGAAAATCTAACCTTTTCTTTCATATGTATGTTTTTTAATTTTACCAATTTCACTTCATGCCTAGTATCCCCCCACCTTTGTGTCTTTCTTGCACAATAGCAGGAAACCCGTATTTGCTTAAAAGCTTTGTTTGGAGTGCAAATCCATAGAATTAGATAGGCAACCTAATACTTGTGTTTCAAACCAGCCGTACACCCACATGGTAATTTCCTTTGGAAAGCTGTGGCTCTAGCATAATCTTAGTGCAGTCAGGATTGTATAGCCTTGTATGAGATTAAAGTATATTTTTCAAGAATTTTCAGGGCTGGTACACATACTGTGTGAGAATTTGGGATAAAAACATTGTGTTGCTATGCTCTTGCTGGTTCTTAGGCTATCCAGTAATTATTACCATGCTAAAATGAGGTCATTTTGGCTTTCTTTGTTGCAAATACATGGTAGTGAGGTGTTCAGTCCATAAAATAGTATTACTGTTACAGTGCATAGCTGTAATTGGGCATTAAGAACCACCACACTGTCTTCCGGCTTGTTTCAGAAACTGTTGCTTTCTTTTCAAGCAGTAAATTCTTCAAATGAAAAAAAAAAACCCCACCAGATAGATTTACCCGCTTGTTGGTATAAAATACATTTCTCTGCCCACTTACTTCCCAATCTTACCATTAGTTGCCTTATTTTTTGTCTGGCCCATGCTGGGACTGGGCCTAGAGACGATATTTAAAGATGTGAGGGTGGTTGGCCTTTTTGGATCAGTTCAGTGATCCCAAATGAAGGATGCTGCTGGGAAGCAGCAAGTTGTAAGTGAGCTATTTCCTGATGCAGCAGCCTTAACTGCCTGTGTGAAATGTGGTTCGTGATAACATTAGGTGAGGCACGAGGATTTGTCCTGTCTCTTGCCTGAGAAAACCAGGTAACGTTGCATGTGATTTACAAACATTTGCAGATTGCGGTTTAATTCTTTCTGTTCCGTGATTTTTGAGGGGTCTAAAGTCTGCTGAGAGAAGTAGTGTGGGCTGTAAATTAGTCCTGTCCTTATTTTGTGTGACTTTTGTGTGACTGCCCCAGAGCTGTGTGTTTACATGTGTGACTTCTATCACACCTGCTGGCAGGTGTGTTTATAGGATGTCAAATGACTTCCAGTGCACTTTCCAAAGCAAACGGGCGAGCAGCGTGCGGAGGGAGTGTGGAACAGAGCTAGCTCAGGTCTGAGAGCTGTAGGTTGTGCCTTCTCTCTGCCTGCAGCATCCACCAGGTAACACACCTTGAACTCTTTTCTTTTTTTTTTTTGTCCCAGCTATCATGTGCAATCATGTGAGTCTTATGAGTGAAAATTTGCCTAAGTGCTGGGCCAGTCTAGAAGTTCATTACCACCCCCAGAGGGAGGTCCTATGTCCTTCGCAGGCAGCGCTCATCACAGCCTTTCTGAGCTGATGGAAGAGCAGCCAGTGCTCCCTGCCCACCCCAGTCAGCTTTCTGCCGCATTAATGTGTTTAATGGCATCAGTGGCAGGTTTGACAGGTGCTGCATGGACCAGAACCAGTGCAAGGAGAGGACGGGGAGAGAAAAGTGCAGTTGGGCTTGGTAGAGAAGTGTCAGAGAGAAGCTGGAGCCTGCAGCTTCTGGATGAGAGCGGATCAGAGGAGCTATATTCACTACCTGGATTTTTCCAATTCTTTCTCTCCCAAGCCTGCTTGTCAGTAGAAAGGGGGATATAACCACATTTTAAACCAATCTCAGAAATATTGAGAAGCATACTTCTCGGCAGAGGCAAACCCATAACAAAAGGAGGAAGGAAGGAACTTAAAAGAGTGAGGAAAAGTGACTATATAAGTAGATTTTCCTAGAGGCTTGTCATCTCTGGGATGTGACCTAGGAATACCTTAGAGGTGATCCAAGAAGAGTTTGTGCAAGCCTGTACAAGGTCAGGGGTTTGTAGCTGTGTGGGATGTTGCTGTGCTGCTGGCAAAGGCAGCCGCCTTGCCAAATCTGCCTCCACTAGGAAACACTGGAGGCAAACTTGGAAGCGTAAAATGGATGAGGTTAAAGCTGCCTGGTGCTCAATTGTGAATACATTTCATTTCAAACACCTCTCTCGCCCCTTCTGCTACCCAGGCATAATTTCTGGAGGCTTGGGAGTTTCCTGACCACAGACTTGCAAAAGACTCCCTTGCGTATTTTGAAAGAAGATGACATTTACTATCTGAAGTGTTCCAGTTAAACACAGGAGGGCCGGTGTGCTTTCCCTCCCAGCCTTTGAAAAGAATAGTGGCCTGTTCATACGTGCTTTGTTTACTACCACCTTTCCTTTCCTACAATTCAAGTAAAGTTCAGAAGACCAGCACAGTGAAAAAGTAGACTGTTTTCTCTCAAATTCATTGTGCTCTACTTTTCAGCCTATACTCGGTGTGCACTAAAGCATCACTGAACCATACCTTCAAATTGCAAATTAAGAACTGATGGCTGCGTGGGCTGCACTCCAGGTATCTGGAACGCTGGTTTCCACATTTTTCCTTTGAGATGCATTTTTACTGAAATCTCTGAAAGTGCAAGAGATTTACAGACAGCAAACAGTCGTCTTAAAATTATTGGAAGTATATGGTCTGAATTTGTGATAAAGTTGTTAAATAACACGGTGATGAGAACTTTTCAATACCTAATGTCCTATAGCAGAGACTTTCTGTGGGGATAGGAGTAAGTTACCATATAATCTCCTGATGCAGTTTCTCCATGTGTAAATATTTAGGTCATTACGCATCTGGCAGTGTTAGAAACCCACAATAGTTTCAGTTTATGTTTTATGCGATACCTACTGCCATGGGAGGTGCCAGTCCACAAATCCAAAGTACCGGGACAGTAACATCATGATAGATCTATGAAAATGTTGCAACAGTGTACTGCTGTTTCTTGGTGTTGTATACAAGGAGAAAGGAAGGTGCAGGAGTTTGGGTGCTAACTCAAGACTTGGGTGGAGGCTTGAGGTACGGGGTTCCCACAAAAACAAATATGAAACATAAGGTTTTTAAATCAGATTTTTATCCAGTCTTGATCCAGAGTTTGATGGAGCTTATGTGAGTTGACAGTATGAGCCTGAGCCACGAGCAGGGTTGTGGGATCTCCTCTTGCAACAGTGGAGAGGAGTTACAGCATCTCGAGCTGCTTTAGGAGTGGCACTGCATTGTCCCATGTAAATGGGAGCTTGCTAGGCTTCTCGTGTGGTGACCTTGTGTATAATATAGCAGGAAAATAAAAACCAAAGAGCTTTTAAATCTAAAGTTTCTGCTTCCTTCATCAAATATTTTGTCCTTCCCAACCCCCACCCAAACCCAAAAGCTGAACACAGTCACAAACCTCCCTTTTTGCCCCATTTTATGAAACTAAAATGTATCTGTCTTCCAGCTGGGGCAGCATACCTCCAGAGCGCATCTCTCTGGTCTGTCCTCCCCTGGCTTCAGAGCCTCATGCCGTCCATCCCTTGTGCAGGCAGGCTGCCCGTCATCCCCTCCTGGGGAAGCGTCCCATGCCATGCCATGCCATCCCATGCCACTCTTGTAGACCTGTAGCTTTCAAAGCCAGTTGAGAAGGAGGAACAGTGATTACTGAACCTGGGTGTGAAAAGAGAAGCGGCTTCCTCCGTGGGGTCACCTGTGAGGCCAGCAGAAGTGGGAGCCGCATCCAGGTAGTTCTCTGCCACCCCAGCCAGCGTGCGGCGCGCTCGGCTGCACTGCTCCCCTCGGGGTGCGATTTGGCATGTGTTTCTGCGGGAGACGGGGCCGAAGACAACGCGAAAATTGTATTATGCATTATTTATTTATTTGTTTGTGCAGCCTTCGCTTTCCCGCTGGTGGGTTCCACCCTCTGCCACCCTGTGCGGTTGTGCAAATATTTGCACTGGGAAACAGCGGGGGGAGTAGCTCGGTGCGAAGAATATGCAGTCAGGATGGAGCGGAGGGTTAAAGCTCTTTAAATTGGCTTAAGCTGTGTTGTTGGTCAGTGTCTAGCTATGTCTTTTGGACAAATGATGATCCATGTTTCATAGAGATACTCATCCCAGCAATGGGCAAGGTCACTTCTTTAAGCCGAAATTATAATTAGCAAGAAACCTGATACAGTTCCAGGGGTGAAACATCCACCTGCATTCTCTCTCGATAAATATGTTTACATTTTACATATGCTTTTAAAAAAATACTGCTTCCAGGTTTAGCTTAGAAACAGTGGAATGTTTGCATAGCTTGTGCTCATAGATCACTACGAAAAGATTTTTCAATTTAGGTGAGTGCCTGGATAAGACTGTTGGTTTTTTCCCCCCCTGTAAAACATAACTATTAGACTTTCTTTAATAATTAAAACGGCACTTTCCCTGTGCCAATGTTACATCTTCCCTGTAACTGCTGTGTACCCAGGTCAGATTTCTCCCCTCAATGCCCCAAGACTTCCAAAGGGTTTTGCAGCACAAGAAACAAATACTTTCAGATACAAGATTGGATTGGAATGAAGTTGTTGGAGAGGCGGGGGAAACCGTATCTGTTGCGAGAGGTGGAAAATATATAGCGACTAAAATAACATCATGGTGTTTCCTCCACGTGGTCTTTTTTGAACCGAGAAATACAAATGAACGCGTATTTTGATGAAGAGCCGTAGTGAAGCTACTCTAGTAGTGACTCAACTGATACCTTTATTCAGTATGTCATAAAAAAGGCTCTGCTGCTTCTTTTTCCAGATCTTCCGCTAAAGCAGGCTGCCAAATAACATGATAAAATACATCTAATAAAATTGTACCTGAGTTACTGCTCTTTAAATGATAAACTGGAAGCCCATTTGAGTGCCATGCGGGTTATCGTAGGGACTGAATTACTTGGAAGTAAACCCAAAATTTTCTTCTTGGTTATTAAACGTAACAAGGAGTTGGGAGATATTAACGTCCATAAAAAAAAAGGAGTGAGTTTTGCTCAGCAAACCGCTTGTGGGACTGCTGTTTAATTATTACTGGGGGGGTGGTGGCGTTAATGATGGTTGCGGTTAATTGTATTTGGAGTGATTGCAGGGTGTTTGCCAGAAGTCGCCTCACGTTTTCACTCGCCTCTTGCCCTGCTCGTGTCCCGGTCGCCGCCGCCGCTGTCTTTCCTCCCCAGCTTCCCAGCTCCTTCCCCTGCAATTCCACCCTCTTCCCCCTCCGCCCGGGCCTGGGTCTGCCGCCGTGCCCTCGTCCCTCGGGGCCAGCGTGCTGCTGCGGGCGCCCTCTTTCTCCCCTGGGCGGCGGAGAGCGGAGCCGGGGCTCGGTCAGGCTCCCCGCACCGGGGGGGGGCCGAGGCCGGGCAGCCCCCGCCGCGGCCGCCCGGCTGCCCCCTCGCCCCGCACAGCCCTTGTCGGAGAAAAAGAAGGAACTAAGAGAGANCTCGACGGCGCGGCCCGCCGCCGGGAGCGGCTCCCCTCGGCCGTCGGCGAGGGGTGGGGGGGGGGGGAGAGAAGGGAACTTCTGCTAAAGTGCGGCAACAGGGCGGGCTTGGGGAAAAAACACTAAAACAAACCGAAAAACAACAACAACAAAAATTTGAGCCGGGAGTAAAAGCGACGTTTCGGGGCAGCAGCAGCAGCGCCGGGAGCGGAGCGTGTGGCTGCGGGCGAAGGGCAGGGCGGCCGGGCCCTGAGCTCCCGGACAGCACGCCTCCCCGGCGCCGCTGCTTGGTGGGCCCTTTGGCTGCCTTTTTTAATCATTTTTGTCGCTTTTGAAGCGCGTGGGGGTGTCGGGCAGGCTGCTGACGGAACCCCTTTGGCTGACCACGCCGTAAACCATCCTTGTTTATTCCCCAGCTACGTTTAGCTGGGCCCGGTTAGCGTGTCCAGCGGAGCATGGGTCCAACGTGTTTTGGGCAACGTGTTGGTGGTCAGCGCCGTCCGTGGCTTTGTCACCATCTGTGGCTTTGACACCGTCCGTGGCTTTGAGCACCTGGGCTCCGCCGACGCCCTGCGCCCGCTGTGGTCCTGAGCGACTTTTAACATGGCAGGTTTGTCGTTTGAGAGATGGATCGCTCTCTACGTCCGCCACCTTAAATTGCAGTTCTGTTTCTGCCCAAACCAGGCTTCATTTCGGTGCCGGCCACCGCGGCGTCATGTTAAAACGGAGGGAGTTAAATTGTTTTGTTCTGGGCAGGTGGAAAAATGGGCAGGTACTCACCTTTTCCTGAAAATTATTAAGGAACTATAGTAACGGGGATGGTGTACATGGCAGAGGGACAGACCAATTATAAAACGGGCTTAGAGGTAGTTTGTAATGGGAGAAGAAAATCCTGGAGGTAATTGCAGTGTGTCAAATTGCTTTTTAAACTTTCAGTGGATGAAAGCCACCTTGATTCTCCCAATTATGTGCACTAGCACAATATTTTGAAAAAGAATTAGTGTTTCTGCCTTGTTTGTAGTTGAACAGAGACGCAGGCTAATATCGTTAGAAGTTTTGTCTGGGTATATATAACTTTGGACCCTGTATTTCAGTCTTTCAGTCGAGAAATAAAATTGCGTATCTTCTCACTGAAAATGAAGTGACAGTGAGCTCAAACTGTGTCACACAGGGGAATGCTTCCCAGTTTCTTGTACTGTATGGAGCCAATATCTGGGGAGTATAATGGATTTTGCTTAATACTGCGCTCAGTTGCAGGGGAGGGAGAGAGGGAGGCAACCATTAAGTAAATGGTCATGTTTTGGGTGAGGCTGTCTCTTGTCTTCAGCCTTTGGAATGTTCACCCATATCTTCCTTCTGCACCTTATGGTACGGCGTTGTTTTTTATCATCTTTTGATTTTATCTTTTGCCATCTTTTTTTTTTTTTTTCTTTCTAAAAGCAACAGTTTTTGCGAGGGTTTGGGAGATTTACTTGGTGCGTTGTTTCATGTTGGAAAATCCACAGAGAAAATGATAAAACTACAGAGGAACCACTTGGAAAAAGACTGTTTTGAGTTAGTGATGGGAATTTTTTTTTCTGAAAAATTCTTTAAGGTATTTGCGTCTTCCTTTTTTTCATCATGAGTTTTATTTTCAGACCTTAGGGCTGAGGCAACAACTGGCTGCCGTGCTTGCAGCAGGCAAAGCACGAGCCTCCCTTTCCTTACCTCTTCCTCCCCTTCTTTCTGCTGTACCGGACCCTGCCGAGACATCCAGCCTTAAAAACTTGGGTTATCCTAAGTTGGCTCCCAAGCTGCAGCTGCTTATCTTGGGCAGAACGCTTTCTGTGTACTAAAGGGTAAGTTGCTGCTGCTGCTTTCTCTCGAGCAGGGCTGTGTGGAGGAGCAGTTCCTCTTTGAAGGCAAAGCTGCCATGTTCAGGCTCTCTTGCTGCTGTGCAAGGGCTACGCCAGGGCTACAGAAGCATCTGGGGGGTGGTGGTGGAACTAGGAAAAAGTGATTTGAAAGTCCTCCAAGCCTTACAGATGACAGCTTGTACAGATCCTCTGGAAGGCAGAGAAGTGGATTAAAAGGGACAGAGAAATGGCATTAGTTCTATTGATTTTTATAGCTGAAGCCTGTGTTTGTCTCAAAAAAACCCAAAACAACCTAACCTTTTCTTTCCCCCCTCCCCCTCCCAAGGCAGGGATCTTTCAGTTTGGCTTGAGTTTGTGGTTGTTGAGAGATGAGCCATGGGAGTGGTATCATTAGATGCCAATTAGCTTGAACATTATTTCCAGACCCATGCTTTTACAGAAGTGCCTGTTTTCTAATGTGCTTGCTCTTTTTTTTTTTTTTCTTCCAATCCGTTGAATATTAGAATTGCCAAGTTCGTGATCTTGGCATTCAAATGAGAAAGGAAAAAAAAAGAAGTGAACGTCCAGATTTGAAGAATGTTGTTGGCCTGGTATAGCCTGATGTTTCAGTGTTGCTGCAAACTCGTACTTCAGCGGTGCGCGTTACTCTTGGGACACTTCTGTGTGTGTGTGTGTGTGTGTGTGTATGTGTATATATATATATATAAATACACAAGGTGTATAAGTGCAACCTTTTCTCTCTTTCCAGCACAGCTGTATTCAAGGGAGGGGACTACAGCAGGATTGTGTTCCGTGAGCTGATAGAAAAGACTTCGTAAGAAAAGCACGGGGTTTCCCTCTGTATCAGAGGAGAAGCTTTGATCTCCAAAACAGCTTTCACTTGCAAGGGTTAGCAAAAGTTTCTCAGCTTTGGCTGGCAGATTTTGTTGTCTTCAGGGACAGTTTTGGTAGCTCGCTGGAGTTTTGTTGGGTGTGAGAGGAGCAGCGAGGACTTTCCCCCGCCGGAGTGATTCAGCGCAGGAGTGGCAGGAGGTGGGGTTCACGTTTCCAGCCCTGGTTACCATCCCTTCCATAAGCGCTGAAACTTTGCTACCGTCTGCCGGTGATTTGCTGTGCTTATCCTTTTAATGCCACTGATGTGCTTTAGAGATTATTTGCTTCCTTAAATCTTACTTAAATGTTGCTTTGTTGAATCTTACTTAAATGTTCCTTCACAGATAAAGCAGTTGACAGAGACCAAACGTACTGAAATTTGAAGTCTTTTCCTTATCAAAAGTCTGCAGCAGCCGTGTGAAAGGCTCTAGACATTCTCACTCTCCTGACCTGGAGGGGCTAATCTATGTAGAGGTAAAAACGATTTATTCTTCAATATGGGCCTGTCCTGCGGCAAAGCTTCCCACTGTGTCAGCCTTTGTGCTGAAGGGATCCCATTAGATAGGGACTAAAGTTTATGCATTCTTACCTTGATGTGCTTTAGGCTTTTAACTACCTACCAACTATCTCTAGTGATGAATCTGATGGCTAGAGCTCAGGTCGTTTATTTGTTCTGAAAGAGATCAGTCGGCTTGGGTCCTGGGTGACTTTGTGCTAGGTCCAGGTTTGAATGTGAAAATGACAGCCGTTTTGTTAGCCTGGAAAGAACCTCCGGTTCTTAAACTTGCATGTAAAACTTACTTCTTTCACTATTGGAGGGAAAATATTACAGTTAAGATTACGTGCTAAGAATAGGAATACTAAATACATAGGTTGGTAACTGTGGGAAAGGGTTGTTTTTAGATGTATTGAATGTCACTCTCTGCTTCTATAATTAGACGTTTTAGTCTGTTTCTAGAAGACCCTATATTTAACTCATCGTCAGCATTTCTGTGTGAATATACCAAATATATTTTTTTTATTTTGAGGGGAATGTTTTATGCTTCTTGAATGGTTACGGTTAGCAAACTAACGGTCTCATGGCTCCATTTGCGAGCTCCTTCCGCGTTTGCCTCACTTACCTTCTTGCGTGGTAGTGGTTGGACTTCTTCAGCGTGCTCCGAATAAATGTCATCCCACGAGATGCTTTCAGGATTGGAAGAAGGAGATGTGCTTGGTTGATTCAAATTGTTGTCTGCTGTTGAGAGAAAAAAACCCGTGTGAATATATATTGTGGCTGCATATATACTGTTTTGTCATGCTCTGTGTTCCTCTAGAGTTACTTGGGTTGTTCAGGGGATCTTTTGATAGAGTTAATAAAGCTGAGAGGGTAGGAGAAAGCTACTTTGCTTTTATGAGCTTTGTATCAAATCACTTCTACCGTTCTCCCGTTCCTGGCTGTCTCACTGTTTATTCAGTTATATATTGCAGCTGGGGAAGGAGGCAGCAAAATGTGATTGTGAAACTACGGTTACAACTTGTGATACCCAGGGCTGACCGCTGTCAGAAAATTAATGTTTAACTTGCTCTTCCAACCAGACTCAATTTCAAGTTAAAAGCAAGTTGACAACGATACTGTTAAGTTTTCTCCTCTTTCTGCATGCTACGTGTGCTGCGCTAGATAATTTTGGAGCTAACATGAATAGTTTCCCAAGGATGTGATAGCATGGTTTGTTTATAGCAGAGGCTGTCTTTCCAACCAGAAGATGACCCTCTTAGGAAGAGCTTTCATGAAAACTGTAGCTGGAAGGCACCAGGGCTTGCATGTGAGATTTACTTGATTTACTCTCTGTAGCTATTCAAGTTTTGTCACAGTGGCTGTAAATTAAGCATGTGAATGAGGGTATTAGCTATTAAAAATAATTATGAAGCTTACATGCCGTGGAGTGCAAAGGGTTGCAAACCTGCACAAATTGCAGGAATTTATTTCCCCAGCTCCGGGTGCCTCTGAACCAGCTTGTCGGGAGTTTTGCGAGACCAGCAAGGGGCTCTAGGCGCCCTTGGTGGTGTGCTACTGAGAGGCTGCCATCCTGTTTGGTTTGTTTTTTTTCAAAAAAACAACCAACTTTTGTTTATTTCAAAAAGAGAAAAGAAGGAACTGTAGTGAGGAAGTGTCTGTTTGGGGGCTTTTTTTCTTTACAAAGGTGGTTTAGACATATGAATGAAAATGAAACTTTCTGTGTTGAGAAACAGGCTCAAGTTTGACTGCAAGGGATGGCGTGCAGCATTTTAAAAAATAACTGGCCTTTTTCAGTTCAAAAAAAGTGTATTTCTTTTAGTATCAAAAATCAACAATGCAATAAGTTGCTTTTGAAGCAACTAAGTGACATACAATCTCAGTTTGTCTGTTGGGGCTGTAATATAGAAAGCGATTGATTTAGACCATTTAAAAATGGACTGTGGAGGCATTTCCTGAGAAGAAAACCAAGAAGAAAGTTGCTGTTGGTATACTACTTTCCTAAATGTACACTTCTGAAAGACTTATGTCTGCTTATGAGTGCTTGATGTAATACAATATTCCAGCATTTGTTTCGATAAAAAACTAATTATCTTCTAATACAGTCCTTCAAATGAGCTGTATTAAATGTTGTTTCAGTGGTAATGGACTAGAAGTAATTCTCAACAGTAAGAAATGTTGGAAAACTTTTGCCAGACTACAAGATAAGGGCTCGGTCTCGCAAATGTTTTGTTTAAAAATAATAGGGGTATTTGCAGAAAAGGTTTAATACTTCTGAAGCTGTGTAGTTAAAAGGGTACATTCTGTGTCTAGATTCCGATGTTCCTAATGTTGAAAGCTTCTCTTATGGGTGCCCTTATCCAGGTGGACTTAGGAAGCATTTTGTTAATTTGTACTGCCAGGTTTTGTAAACAAAAGAGCTGTGAGACATTTTGTCTATATACTGTGTTCTAAAATGTGTGCATTTGAGGGGAGAGACGATCTACTGTGTTCTAAAATGTGTGCATTTGAGGGGAGGGACGGCTGCAGTTAGTAGTTACGAATAGCTAGCCAGGTGAAATAGCCGCTGCCTTGAGAGAAGATCCATGCGTGCTGTACGGATGCAGCATGTCTGTGGAAGAAAAACCAACGCATCAAACCAAAAAATCAGTGAGAAATTTTGTGGGTTCATTCACTGTGGGTTCCTGCTTTACGTGAGGATATCTAGATGGGGTCAGATCAGGAAAAAAAGATGACTGCATGGAGAAAGCAGCTTGCCTGCTGACAGAGGCTGCCGTGGAAGAACCTGTTAGGCCGTCTGTTGTGAACAAGCCTGGTATTTACTGACTAGATGGGAGAATGATGCTAGCGCCTCGGTGCTGTCTCCTGTATCTCCACACGCCATGTGCTCACCCAGCTTACGTGCACGCTGGAGGTGCTTCGGCCTCACCCCGCCTTCTCATTTTCACTCACCAGCGAAGGCTGCGTGCATAACCACCGCAGTCCCTTGGCGGCACGTCACCCACGCGGCGACGGTTTACGGGGATGGGCCCTGGAGCACCTTCTTGTGCTCCTCCTGGAGGTTTGGCCTGAGCAAGTTTTACTCGGGTAATCAACGGTCCTGGAGGCGATGGGTTGTAAATCCTTAAAAAGCTCATTTAGCTCATTTAGCATCTGCCCTGGCCCTTAGCTTGCCCTTAGGTTCCTGGCCCAACATTAAGCTGAATTAGTTGAGCTAAAGTTGCGATCTAAAATCTAGACATATGTTTTTGTGAGCATACAAACTTGCACCAGTCTAATTTAATTTAAAGCGTACCCTTAGTGAAACAGAGGTGTGGGCGTGATCGTTCCTAGATGTTTCCATGGCAGTAGTACTCATCCAGCTGCCTCAGCGCTGCTTGAGGGGTGCCACCCTCATTTTTCCAAACTGACAGCATAGTTTTTTTCCTAGTGTTTTATTGCCTTCCCCTCCCATCGGCAGTCTGAACTGTTTGTGTGAGCAACCCCTTATCTGGTTCAGCCAAGATGAGCCAAGTTGGCAGGTCAGGTGTTCACGCCATGGGAAGTTGCTGGGCTGGTTGACTGAACCAGGTAAGGGATTGATTTCAGAGTGCTGGAGCTGGGGAGTTCCTAAGAGCTGGGATTGAGACAAAAAGGGGAGGACCAAGTAGCACAGTTGCCCTTGGAAGAAGACTGTTGTCCATGGTCAAAGCTTCAATGAAATGATAATTAGGACAGTTAACACTCTGCTACATGTCACATCTAAACTCTCTTAGGAACTTGTTTTCCAAGTGGGTTGTCTGAACACCACAGCTGGATCCTTCTGATTGAGAGGAAGAGTGTGCTAACTCATAAATTAGGTTTTGCCCAAAATTACGTAGAGGCGTAAGTCTTGATAATATAAAATGGGAGGAAAAGGTCGTTGCTTGTTGTTTGGGGAACATGCGCAAATAAAAGCTTTTGGTGGAGGGAGAAGCTTGGGCTTTTTTGTTCTTTTTCCTTCTGGGAGAAGAGGGGGAAGGAAGCACAGGGATGAGAATGGCACCGTCGCGGCTTTCTGAAAGAATGCTGTTAACTTCTCGCTTTGTTAAAAAATATGCTAGTTATTCCTGTCTGCTAAATCAGGTTATTGAAATGATGACCTTTGCTCTAAGCATGAAACAATACAGGAGGAAAGCAGGTGTTTGGGAAGATTAAACCTCTTACCTCAGCTAGAAAATGTTCAGATAGAGCTGAAGCTCTAAGGATGCCATGTTCTTACTGAGGCTAAAAATGTAAGAATGAGGAAGAATTTTAGAAGTTGATTATGGTCAGTTGCCAAGAGCAATGCCATGATAAATTATTAACTCATTGCACTGTACTGCCTCGTAGTGCAAACAGAATAGCTGGTTATTGTGCTCTGCTTGGTAAGTCAACACTGTAAAAAATTCCTTGGTTATCTGGAAAATGTCTTCTTTGGGGTGTTTATTAAAGGGACACTGTAGGATTAAGAATCATGTTCCCCTCTGTTGAGGCTGGATAAAACAAATCAAAATCCATGAAGGCAGTTTCTTTCCTGCTGCCTGGGGAGCCCGGTCAGCGGGTGCCGATCAGCTCGGTTTCAGTTTTGCTGCTTTCTCTCTCTCTGGCGCTTCGGTGAGGTGTCATCCCTCCTGCCTCCCCGAAAAACGTGCTGGTAGCAAGGCAGTTAGGCTGCTAGTTGCAGAGAGGTGAGACAAGTTGACTAATAGCTGTTCTGCAGGAAAAGCAGTTTTTGTGGAGACCACTCCTCCCCTGTTAGTTGTAACCCAGTCGGAGGAAGAAATGCAGGGGGCAGGCTGCTGGGAGTAGTGGCAGCAGCAGCCTTGAGGAATAAATTTTCAGTTTTGGAAGAACTGAGACATCCTGATTTTTGTTTTGCTTTTGTAAATATAAATACCACAACATTTACCTTTCGGTTTTTGCTTAAAATAGGCAGAGCTTGAAAACTTAGATGATCTTAAGGGGCTACAAAATCATTTATAAAAGATCACACCCCCCCTTATTCTAGCCCTATGCTTGTGTTACATTAATTTTTTGGCTACTTTAATAGTCTATAGCAATATAATAGAACTATAGGATCACTTGGGTTGGAAGAGACCTTCAAGATCATTGAGTCCAACCATAACCTACACTGCCAAAACCACCCCTAAACCATGTCCCTCAGCACCACGTCCACCCATCTTTGAAATACCTCCAGGGTAATAGAGACAACTATGCTTGTAAACATAACTTTTTTGGTATTATACTTAGAGCTAGTATAATAGTAATACACCATGAAAATAAATAAATACGAGATTTTTTTAAATGTTTGCTGTAATAAAATCTGTAGTTCGTTAGCAGGACACAGATGAGCTTTCAGGGTTAAATAGAATATCCAGCTTGAGAGTAAACCATTTCTGGATCAGTGTCAGCATCTGCCACCCCAGTTTTCTTAGGAAAACATTGAATCCTGCCAGTACATGTTGCAAGATATGACCAACGTGACTTACAAACTAAGAAGCGAATCTACAAAATGCTGTTGGCTACATAGTATTGTTGGAATCTGAGATGGAAAATACTTTTTTTTTCAGTTGTCTCCTAAGTCTTTTTGCCAATCCAGCAATATTTAGTAAGGTTCAGATCATGCTGCAAGGCTTTTTTGTTCAGAAAGGCTTTCGAGCAACCATTACTTTGTATCTTTTTTTAATTTGTTGGCTGCTTGGGATTACTTGAGTGTTTGTCAAGGGTGGGACTTGTGTCTTAAGTGGCTGGTTGTCAGAAATGCTGCAGCAGCGAGCGTCTGCTGAAAGTTCATCCACTGGCTTTGTGTTAGTGCCTCATGGGTCCTGGTTTAGGGCTTTTCTTCCGACTTTCAAGGTGTGAAAGGGTCAAGTGCCCAGCGATGTGGAGGGACATAGTCTTGTCGTTTGAAGTACTGGCCAGCTGCGGTTCTCTGAGATAACCCAGAGGGTCACAGAGCTCAGATGGGAGCATGTGAAAGCTGGGGACAAAGCATGCTCTGTCGGAGGAACCTGGTTACAGAACTGGTTTCCAGTTAGAAATGAGGAGAATTTGGAGCCTGGTCATTTTCAGGAAATTGCAGACTGCTGACTTTGAGATGGCTGTTCTACTAAGAGTGCCGGTCACCTCGTGAAGGCATTTTTATTCCCAGCTGTTCTGTGGTGGGGATGGAGAGCACCTTAGGATGGAGAGAGCATGTTAGATGGAGAGCCTTGGTGCTGTAAAGGGTAAAATATGGCAGAAATTCCATGAAATCCAATGAAGACTTTTTTTACTGCTTTAAAGTTTATGCAGAAAATTCTTCTAGACGATAGCAGTAACCGATAGTGTTAAATCTACTAGATATCTACCGGTTGATATATTTCCCAACTTAATTGCGTGAGCGACGTGTCTTCTGTTGCTTTAGTTGGCAACCCTGCAGATACAGCTCAAAATTAGTTTTCCTTAGTTTTATTGCACCAGTTGGCCATCAGTGGAGGAAGGATATGAGGCCGTCTTAGTAATTTCACATTCTACCTGGAAGTATAGTTTTTAGGCTGGCTAAGGAGCGGGTGTTTTCTGACAGGTGACATAATGGGCTGACCTAAGACTGAGCAGAAGGCTACTTTGAGAGGGATTGAGTATAGCCTATAGCTTTGCATATAGATACTGTAGAAATTACAGCTGTGCTGGAGTTTCTGCTTTTCACTCTAATTTTGCTTTGTCTAGCAGTTGATCCTTCGCTTACTTAAGCTATATTAATTCTTCTGCTTATCCTGTTGGTACTAAATGCTTCCTCAGCACTTCAATTTTGTAGTAGACTTACAGGTGTTACTCTAGGTATTAGTGTTAGAAAAGCCCCGTAGGTCATCTAACTTATCCCCTTCTCTAGGACAGGGTGGTCGCATTAAGCAGACGTTCTGGTGCCTTATTTGGTGGTGTGGTTTCTACTGCCGGTTGTGGTTCATTTTTGAAGATTTCTGCTGGTTTGCTTCTTCATCTGTAAAGTCAAGTCACTTGGTTTCTTGGTGGTGCACAAGCCTATGCCACCAGCATTTTATACCCTGCTTTGACGGCCTTCTGGGGACACGTTTCAATACACTTGACCCGATTACTTTTCATCTTGGCTTTCTGTGCGTGGGCTTAACTTATTTAAATACTATTTTTTTTTCTGTTTTTTAAGAAGTGTCACAGAGTTTCTCCCCCTCGTGGGAGGTCGTGGCCCCCGCAGGAGGACAGGCGGGCTAGGTGACAAAGGCGTGGGGGCAGGGGGACGACACACACATGGCTGTGCCGGCAGGAAACACTCGTCACTGGGTCCTGGTATCTTCGTCTGTGCTTCCTGTCAGTTAAACCACGAGCCGAGGAGCAGATGCACCCAGAGATGACGACCCTGCCGTCTGCCCTGGGGTAGCCATGGTGCAATAAAGCTGTCTTCTCAAGAACATACCCGTGCCGCTATGCTTTTGACCTTATTATCCGTCCGGAACCCTTATTTAGATACCTGAGAGTAAAGATCAGAATTTAATTAGTTCAACAGAAGTACTTGAACTCTTGAAGCATGAACTGTAAAAGAGTAACCATGGGAGTTATCCTAAAGCAGTGAGAGCTGAGGTCCAGTGTTTCTTTTTCCACTGCTACCACCAGCATCGGAGTTTTTAAATGCATGTGAGAAACGGACAGATTGGGCGTGCAGTCGTGCAATTTCATTGATACCTTTCTGGGCAGATAATTACCATCTTACTTGACCCAGTGAGTTTTTATTGTAAGATCCTGTGGTCTTTGGAGTGGGTGGGGTTTTTTTCCCCCAATTTTTTTTTTCCTTATTTTAATCCACTTTCGGATCTGTGTGTTTCTGAAGCAACTCTGGCTTCAGTTAAACAACTTGCTACAAGTGCACAGAGAAAGCACGCATAAAACCTTCTGTTCTAAAAGATGTAATGTTTTTTAAGTCAGTCTCATGATTTCTGAAGATAGGCGTGCTGTTACAACATAGTTAATTTATTGAAGCTAGAACTCTAATAATATCTTCCCCAGCATCAGATTTTAGAGAACCGAGTACTCTGCGCATCGAGATTATATTAGAACTGAAACCGTGTGGATTCATTTCAGCCTTTTTGCCTGATTTGATGCTATTTCCTTCCTCGTGTGACAGTATAACTCCCAGAATGTTGGGTTTTTTTCCCTTAAACTTTATTTGTTGGCTAGCCAGTACTGAGTGGAGATGTCGTTGCCGCGTGATAAAATGCTCTTTAAAATAGAGGCCCTCAGCCTGTTGGGCACATCCTCTGGGTGGGGAAGAGCAGAAAGGTTGTAGGGGCAGTGAGACTGGATGGGTAAGAAGTTTTGGGGTTTTTTTTGATTGCTTGTTTGTTTGTTGGGATTTTTTCCTCCTGACTTCTCTTGGGTTATGGAGCACCATGCATGGCACCCTGCACAAGAGGTGGGGAGGAGACGTTCTGCTCTCGGCAGAAGAGCTGCTCTCACAGAGGGAAGCACCACTCCTCTCTGTCGGCGGTGCCGAGGGGCAGCTCCTGGTTCCCCTGGGTTTCTGCAGGGCCAGGAGCTGGCACCACACAGGCAAAACTCTGCATTTTGCCTCTGTGAAAGGCACCAGCTCTTGCATTTCTAACATAGCTGTGCTGGAAGCCTTTCACAGCAACAGGATGCTTCTGCTGACCTTTTTTCCTTTCAGTTTTGAACATCGCTCTTCTTAATACTGTCTTGTTTGAGAGAGGAAAGGTACAAATGGGGCACAACCCTCTGGGGGGAACACATAGTAAAACCTCCACAAAACTCTGCTTGAATTTTATGGCATCTTAGAAAACAATACTATGCCTTTTTTCTTTCCCCACCCACCCACGATTCTGATATTCATTTATTTTATCTGTGATCACAGCAAACCACTGAGACTTCACGGAAGTAGGTAAAATATTAGGCAAGAGAAAAGAAGAAGAAGAAAGAAGGCTGGAGGATAAATGAAGGGATGGGTTAGAAACTATGTAAAGCAACCTCTTGTTTATGGTACTAGTTAATCTTCCACTTTAACCACAGCTTTCCCTTGTTTTTTGGTTTTTGCCTTTCTTTTTTTTTTTTCTTTTTTTTTTTTCCCTTGACTGTGTACAGGTTGAATGTTGTGCTGGGGAAAGGAAAGAGTAGGGTAGAAAGGTAGATAGAATGTTTTTTATCTCTGGTTTCTATGATGATTTGCAAGTTTTCATGACAGAGCTGGTGTTTGCTGAGGAGCTGCTTCTGTGACGAGGCTGTTGCGCTGCGAGAAAGGCTGGGGTGCTTGCTTCAGCCACACCATAGGCTTGTCTTCCCAAAGACCTAAATGAAAATGGTTAGAGGGCTGGAACACCTCTCTTGTGAAGACAGGCTGAGAGAGTTGGGATTGTTCAGCCTGGAGAAGAGAGAGGTCCAGGGAGACCTGATTGCAGCCATTCAATATATAGATGAGTCTTGTAAGAAAGATGAAGACTGCAAAGCCTGTAGTGACAGGAAAAAGGAGCACGGTTTTAAACTGAAAGAGGGTAGATTTAGATTGGACTTCTTAAAGAAGAAGTTCTTTACTGTGAGGGTGGTGAGACACGGGCACAGGTTGCCCAGAGGAGTTGCGGATGTCCCATCCGTAGAAGCGTTCGAAGTGAGGCCGGATGGGGCTTTAAGCAACGTGATTTAGTGAAAGATGTCCCTGCCTGTGGCAGGGGGATTGGGCTGGATGATCTTAAAGGTCCTGTCAAAACCAAACCATTCTGTGATTCTATGCATTGAGGCCTGGGTCAATTCCTGATGATTTAGACAACTCGGGTAAGTGACTCAAGGAAGGACCTTTCATCTGCAGGAGATGCAGCCCACCTTTTCTCCCACTGACTGTAGGGAAAACTTAGGGCAACCAAAGTCCTTTCTTAGGGAGGTGTTTGAGGTTCTTGGAATTAATTTGAATTCAGAGGACTTGATTTTCAGGAAAAATCCTACTTTTGTGCCTCAAAGAGGGGGAACAGCTGTCACAGGAGAAAATTGTTCCCCGGCAGTAGAAGCTGTGTGGGTGCATGTCTGCTGGACTCGTCTCCTGTGTATGACGCTGTCAGGGTTTCTCTTTTGGGAGGCATGGGTGGACTGGGTGCCGTAATATCTGCATTACTTGTTCTGCAGAACCGAAGGGAGGTAGGAAGAGGTCTCCAGGTTCATGAGCCAGTGACTGCAGTGAGGTTGAGCTGATTTCTGTTGCAGACAACTAAGCCCAAGTTGACTGGGCAATTTTGTGTTTTCCCCAGGCGATTTGGTTCCCTCCAGCCCTGCGGCCCTGTTTCCCCCTGCAGCTGGGGAGCCAGGCTGGCTGGTGGAGCCCTGCAGTAGGGGCTATGGCTGGATGGCACGGAGACACGCGCAGCAGCCACCTCTGATGCCTGATTTAGTTCTGCAAAAGGCATAGGAACTTGAATGATGAAAAGAGGAAGAGGTGAGGCTTGAATTTCTCTGCACCTGCTTTGCGGGGGCTCTGAAACTTTGCAGAATACCCTGATTTTGTAGGTCTTTTAAGGTAGCACTCATAAATTCTGTGTCTAGTTCATTAGCAGTGAATTCCTATGTCTCCCAGGAGCAGGTGTGTGCTCATGTTAAGAGTGACTTTGGCTGCAATTTGAACGTTTCCCCAGACATTACGAAATGAGAAATACCGGCCTGTCCAGACGTTGCTTTCCCGGGAGGAACCTTTGCAGACCCCACTCCTTTTCCACGTCACTCTAAAGAGAAATCTTTTTGCTTTTTTATATTGATCTTGTTGGTCTTTAACTTGTGTTTCATTGTTGTTTGAAACCCCATGGTGGGAATTGTTAGTCTACCAACAAGTCAGGAGATAATTTATATTCTCTTAATAGCTGAGTTCAGTAGTTTGAAATTCCCCAGACAAATAGTCTCCCTTCTTAATCTCACCCTATGCAAATACTTTAGAACATAAAATTTAAGCTACGCTGATCTTTAAGAAGAAAAATGTACAAATGGCATGGGAATATTAGTTTCAGTCTTATCCTACATAGCTGCAAGTTAATGTGTTTATTATTGTAATTACGCTAAACATCATGAAACACATGCATTTTCAGAATAATCTGAGTGGATACATTGCATTTTAGAGTGCATTAAAATTGGCAGCTTAAAAAGTATTACCTAACTTTTAATTATGGCTGAGTCAATCCTCTTCTCCACTGTAACTGTGTAAGTGGTCTTTTGCCTTGCAGAGGTTTTAAAGGCATGATTTTAGATGCAGTATTCTCTGGTTCTTTACTTAATATTTTTTTCTGCAGACATTTAAGTGAATCAGATCTGTCACATGTTACATCCTGGATAGATGTTCAGTACAGCAGAAAAACCTGTACTCTTTATACTGTTAATGCTCCTCCAATTTGGGCAGCCTTCAGTAACTTACCGATTTAACCCAGTAGCAGCTTTTTGGGAAGGAATACTGAACAAGTAGGTAAAGGGCATCGTTTTAAAAAAGGCAGCTTGTCAGCTCAGGAGATGAGCACTCTTGCTATTCAGGTATAAAAGGGAAAGGTACCATGATATTCCATGTCCTTGGACTTGAGGGTACTAGTGGATGAAAATCTGGACACAAGCCGGCAATGTGCTCTGGCAGCTCAGAAGCCAGCCACATCCTGGGCTGCATCAAAAGCAGCGTGGTCAGCAGGTTGAGGGAGGTGATTCTGCCTCTCTGCTCTGCTCTGGTGAGACCCCAGCTGGAGTACTGCATCCAGCTCTAGAGCCTTCAGCACAGGAAAGACATGGAGCTGTTGGAGCAGGTCCAGAGAAGGGCCACAAAAATGATGAGAGGGCTGGAGCACCTCTCCTGTGCGGACAGGCTGAGAGAGTTGGGGGTTATTCAGCCTGGAGAAGAGAAGGCTCCGGGGAGACATTATTGCGGCCTTTCAGTAATTAAAGGGGGCTCATAAGAAAGATGGGGACAAACTTTTTAGCAGGGCCTGCTGTGGTAGGACAGGGGGATCAGTTTTAAACTAAAAGAAGGTAGATTTAGGCTAGATATAAGGAATATTTTTTTTTACAACAAGGGTGATGAAACACAGGTTGTCCAGAGATATGGTAGATGCCACATTGCTGGAAACATTCAAGGTTGGGTTGGATGGGGCTCTGAGGAACCTGATGGGGTTGAAGATGTCCCTGCTCACTGCAGGGGGTTGGACTAGGTGACCTTTAGAGGTCCCTTCCGATCCAAACCATTCTATGGAAACAGCACAACCATTCAGTGAATGTCTGACTTGGCAAACACCTGAAACCTGAACGTAAGCTGGCTGAAATGAGACAAACATATCCAAGAGGGAAATGAGAAACGTCAAAGCATTTGCCTCTCAAAACAGTATTCTTTTAAGTCTATCACAGGAGTTAATGCTGAAGATGCTAATTAGAGAAAGAGGGAATGATGGTGACAAAGGCTGGGGATGAAAAACCCCAAGCCTACAGTCTCTCTGCAGGGATGAAGAAATCATCTCAGGAACATTTAAAGACGAGGCAATTCTGTTTCTTTTTCTTGGTGCAATGGAGCTGTATCCAGTGTGTCCACAGTAGATGGGATTATTGGGATAACCTGCACGTAGAGCTCTTCATGCTGTGTGCTCCGTGCCCAGAAGTAGCTGGCTGGCTAGTAGCAAGGTGATTTGTGTACCAGACAAGTTACAGCGAGAGCCTAGGGTTCGGTGGGGTCTTTTTTTTTTTTTTTTTTTTTTTTTTNTTTTGAAGTCCCTCTGCCTATGTAATGCTCACCTTTTCTAACGAAGGCCATGTTCCTCCCTCCTTGTCTTTGCGTGTGTGCGTTGGTGTTTTCTTAAAGTTGTTTCCAATCTCAAGTTCAGTTTTAAACAAGTGTTCTGAGAGTATTCCTTGAGTTCAGAGCAAATGGGTTAGCGGGTAACTTTGCTCCCTTTCCTGCATGCTGCAGGAGAGCTTACTAACCGTGTTTACTTGAGCATATCTGGAGTATTTTGTTGCCTCTTGCCTTTCTCTGTGGTGAGCTGTGACCAGGCACGCTGCTATGAATTACCCATGCAGAAAGCACGTACCAGGTCAGACCTGTGACTTGTTGTACTGAGGGAAAACGTCCAGTTAGAGCCTTCTATCCTAAATGAACCTTAGCCCTTCTGCCTGTGAGTTTAAAAGCTTAGTTCCCTCATTCTGCAGTTTTCAATAATAATTTAAATATTTTTTTTGTTAGGCCTGTAGACGGTACATAGAGTTGCAGCTACAGTGATCTGTAAAACACGATAGACTAGAAATCGGGCACAAGAGTTCACTTCAGAACGGAGTAACAAACCCCATGCCTTGATTTGGGAGACTACCTTGAAGGTGTGGAGTTTGTTTTGGTGTCACATTTAGCAGAACAAGACTATTCATCGCCTACATTAATTGTTTTTACATGAATGCTCTGAGCTACAGTAAAGAACATGATTAAGCCAAAAATAAAGTTGAACGCACTCAGGCTAAAAACACCGAGTTACATTAGAAAAGACAAACAGTGGAAAAAAAAACACCCTAGACTCGTCAGTCCTGGAGGTTAGTGGGAGGGTGCTCATGAAGTCTGACTGACATTTCTTACTTCCCTGTGTGCAACTATTCCTTATCAATCTCCCTGACTGTAGGTACAGTTTGGTACTTTGCACCTCTTATATGACCTTGCGTTCCTGTTTCTACAGGCTTTTTAAAATCAAGTATTTCTGCTTGTGAAATCTTAGGAGGTGTTGCCACTCACTCTTGGGTTGGGCTTTTTTTGTTGCTTTTTGGCTTTTTTTGGAACCTGTTTGAAAGCTTAGTGCAAAAATCAGCTTTGTGATTTTGACAAAGTAGGAGATTTGTCCTAATTTTTCTGAGAGATTTGCTGACGGAGATGTGTCTCTCCCATCCCAATCTCATAAATAACTCCCTGGCTGTGTTAGTAATAATACTGGATTCTCCAAGCTCTTAAAAATAAAAACATGACAGTATTACTTGTCTCAGTACACTCATTAAACTATTTCAGAAAGAGCTTGAAAGAAGTAACCTCAATGGTCATTGCTGAATGGGTGACAAAGTGGACCCTTGGGGATGTGTAAGGAAGGTGTGTGTTGGGGCACCCTGTGGGTGCTGGGCTGTGTCTGATTACAGACTGGAGAAAACAGATCACCTCTTGCCTGGTGTGAAAAACCTCACTGATGAATTCCTGTGGTATAACTATTGGAAATGCGTGACTGAGTGCTTCCATTTCTGACATTTGTGGGTAAGCTGAAATGAGGATCTTTGTGACAAATAGATTAAAAAGCTTCAGGCACAGTTTGCAAAAATGTGTTTTAACTGATAAACTTTATAAATAAGAAAGACTGAAAATCTGATGTTTCTATCTGCATTTTATCCACGTGTCATTGTTAACCACAATGCTAACTTAAATATAAATGTAAGTGCTCTTCTAAATCCGGAGCTAGTGTCCCTCAAAGACTGAAAGGCTTGTTTAGTGCTGTGTTAGGAAAGCAGTTTATAATTGCCGTGCTTTGTGATATGAGCTGCACTGCTTCTCAACAAAAGCCGCTGTAGCCATTTATTTTTTTGCTTTGCTTTGATTTGGTCTGTGATTCTTGTCTAAAGGTTTAAAAGGTTACTTAAGTAAAGATTTAGGTTTAAGCAGCATACAAATAAAACTCTTGTTGAGTGTTTCATCCGTGCTTTCCGAGTTAGGTCGCTTGCATGGGTGTAATGGTGTGAGTATTACCTTGTATTCTCAGCTTTAGCAAAATGGGCCACTTGGCCCAAGAAGGAGGATGCCCGAACAACCCTGGGCAAGTTGTAAGCTCATGCATATCTATTTGCTAAAATTCTGTATAATTCCAAGGCGTATGATCCGCTGAAGTGTGTGCTGCAGAGATGGGGTCCCGGTGAGGCGTGGAGTTGCACACCCACGGATTGAGGCGTTCAACATAGCGTTGTGTTCAAAGCAGCAGAGTAAGGCTGAGATGAAATCACAGGGAAACACATTGATTTGCTGGTTCTGAAGTGTACGGTGGATTCCCTTGTATTTTGTGGGTCTTTTCAGCACTGGCAGCAGGAAAGGAGGAAAGAACGTGGCATGCTATCCCCAGTGGTTGCAGCCTGCCAGCGTCTTGTTTTGAGCCAGCTCCTCAACATCCACTACCAAGTTGATCACATGCTTTTTATGACCTCCTTTCATATGGAGTAACCCATTCAGAAGTAGCAACCCGGTATAGCGGAAGGTGTCCCTGCCCATGGCGGGGGGAGGGCGGATTGGAACTAGATGATGTTAAGGTCCCTTCCAACTCTAACCATTCTATGTGCATGTAGGAAAGCTAAGGTACCTGTCATACACGACCATGTAAAACACCTTGCGCAGTCCTCTGAAGTGTCACCATGACAGCTGATGTTCACAGAGGTGGCCCACGCATCTTGCATAAAGAGATAAATCGTTGGTACTTTTTTTCCCAGCACTGGTCTGGTTTAAGTCGTCTCTGTCTAGACTGCAGACCCCAGACTGTGCAAACAGGATTAGCAGCGCACCCTCCAGAGAGGGAAAGCGGGCTAGAAGTCATCAGGGAGAAGGTGGAAGTGCCCAAGCCCAGGGCAGCACTGTGTCCTGGCTGGGCAGAGAGAAAGCCAGCGGCGCTGGGAGAGCTTTGGGCTGTGCTGGTCGTGTGCTGAAAACACTCCTGCCTGCCTCCTGCTCTAGCAGCAGGGGCTGAAGGGAGGCGAGGATTTAGGTGATCTTGAACCCAAACCAGACCTTTTGGGGTTTCTGAGACCTGCTAAAATAAGCAGCAAGCACTTCCTGGCCGTGGTTCTTGTCGGAGGTAGAAGGCTGCGGCTGGGTCTCCGGGTTTGTTCTCGTGGGCATCTCGGAGCCACTGTTCTTGGCGTAGCCTGCCTGCGTCTTCCAGTTCGTAAAACGACATCTCGCGCTGTCCTCTAGCTGTCAGGTAAGAAGGAAAAATGACTCCTCTGCTGCAAATGTTTTTTAGGTGATAACATTCTAGAATAAAAGTTTTTCCTATCGGTAGCAAGGGTTAAACACTGAGGGCAACAGGTATAGGCAGACTTAGGTATGTGATATGTTTCACTGTGTTGTGAGGTGCTATAAATGTTGGCTCCATGTAATCTGATACCAGGGTAGGACAGCCTAATTTAATGAAGGAAAATGGAGAGCAATGTAAAAGAACTGGAAATTCAAGTCTAGCTGACTAATACCAGCCTGCTCCAGAGGGTTTTGACTGTTCACGTTGCTGACAGCAAATGAGAGGCAAACAACAGAAACATTGCCTAATCTGCTCTATATTCACGCGGATTCTTTAAAAACGCCGCAGAGGTAAGACCCTTTATGTTTCTCAACCCAGCAGAGTTGCTGAATGCAGCCTTGAAGACGCACACACACACACACACACACACACACACATATCCTCCACAGGAGTAAAGTACCAAATTGACGCTTGAAGTCTGTATCTGTGTGTGTTTGGGAAAGGGGAGGCTTCAGCAAGGTGTCGATTAGTTTGTGCCCCTTTCTAGTTGGTGCACATCAATTAAACCAAGTTCAGATTTCTGAAACGGCTCCAATGCTCGAACATAGAAATGTGAATCACACAGTATTTCTGTGGCTACAGCAGAGAGTAATTTTGAACGTACTTCAATGTTTTGTTCGTTGTGCTTGACAGTCCAGTTGGAAAAGTTTAAAAATTAATTAATTGCAACAGGAAAGCCACAGAATGCTAAAAATCCATGTTGCAGAATTGTAACAGGGATTTTTGCTGAGTTTGGTCTTGTAGCATCTTCTGTAGAATGCTGAAAAAGTCCTGTGGGAGTTTAACTCCCTAATCTAGAATTACTGATGCTTGGCTGGAAGAGGTCGTCTGGAATAAGAAACTTTTGACTTGAACCTGATCTCTGCTGGCCTTTTTTTCAGTTTCTCCCTCTAATGTATATATTTTGTGTGCATTTATATTCCAGTAAAAAAAGGAGGGGGGAGAAAAAAGTCTCCGTCTTTTGCTAGCAGATTTTTCTTTGGTAAACTTACCTTACCTGCAGGTGATTTAAAAATGATGACTGCATTACTAATTTGTGGGCAAAGTAATTTTTAGAGAACAATTGACAGTTTTATATCACTATTGGGTACAGACTGGCAACTGGTAATTTGTGAAGTTTGGCACCTAGCCAAAGCAATTATGTTTAGTTTCCCCTGATCTTTCTCCCTCCCACTGCCGCCTCCTCATTCTCCTGCGTGTATATGTTAATCAAAAGAGCAAAACCTCTTGGGGTCAAGCAGTTCTTCTGCCCTCCACCCTCTTTTTCAAGTTTCTTCATACCCTGTTTTAGCTGTCTTGGAGCTCAGCCCTTCAACTGTATTTATACTGAGACCTTTTCCCTTTGAAATCAGTGAGATTTGACGTATCTGCAGCTTTCTTGTTATAGTTGCTTATAGGATCGTGGTTTTAATGCTCCTTAAAAGGTGCTATTAAATGCCAGAAACTGCTTGGGGGTGCTTTTTAAAACATTTGTTTTGTGTCGCTGGAATAATTCATCTTGTTGACAGAAATTTCTGAACTGGATTTGGGATTTTATCAATTCACAGTTTTCTCAGTATCTTTTTTAACCAGCTTTTTGAGATTTTGTGCAATAAAAAAAAATAGTAAGGTATCTTTGATACTCATGTTGTTTCTTAATGCTGGCAATTTGGTTATCTTATGATGATATGCAAAACTAATCCTGTCTCTGCAAATTTACCATCGGATAAAATGTTGTATACAGAGTTTTGTAGGAGAGGAAGTAATGAGAGATCTTTTGTTTTCCTTTCTCTCCATACTTTGCATTACTTAGCCCTTGATGAGCTAGACTATGTGGACGCTTGCAGTGTCATATCAGACTTGTAGTCCATCTATTCTGGTTTTGGAGCGTTTAATACGGGAGCCCAGAAGTGAGCAGTTACAAAGAAAAAAAATTATAACAAAATCCTGCCTGTAGAGATGTGTGGTTGCAATCAGCATTACTGGAGGTTTGCCGTGTGTTATGACAGGTCTTTTCCATTCTGTTTAAAAAGAAATCTTTCTGTGATGAAGCTGATTTGTTGTAATTACATTGAGCTGTTTTTAAAACATTTTATAATTTTCCTGAGCTTTTGTCTTCTGTCATATCTTTAGCAAGGAGTTTGAGCAAGTACATCTAGGCTGATGCATTTTTTGTTGCTTTCCTTTCAAACTAGTTGCTTCTTGAGTTAGTTGAATATCTCCTTGTTCTTATTTTATCAACTGGGAAATGTGAGCACCTGATTTCTTCCTTCTCTTTACCAATAGTGATGAATTAACTACAGAGGCAGAGTTAAAGGACCGACCATGCTAGCGATTCCCAAGAGTTTTGAACCAGCAAACCGCACTCCCCAGCCTCTGCGTTGACGGGAGATGAGCGCACGCGTACCGTTATGCAGCAGCAAGAAGAGAAGCAGGTCTTTGCTATGAATGTTACTGTTTTAAGCTGGTCCTTGGAGCCATATTATATTGCTAAACAAGGCCACGCTTTCAGAAATGTTCTTCATAACAAACCTTGGTGGTTGTATTATAAGAGGCCTTTAGGTAGCCTGTCGTGGCAAAATTCTTAGAAAGACTGGCAGTCATGCTGTTGGTCGCCAGGAAGCTCAGAGTGACGGTGTGCTTGTGGCCAATGTTTTTTGGGTGGTGTCGGCCTGACTTGCACATACGCTTCTACCTTTTTTGACAGTAACTACACACAGATGTTATCTTTACAGGACTGAGATGTTAGCACGGCTCTGCTCCCCAGGCTGGTAGACCGACTGCTGAGTTCTTGCGAGCTCCCTGTGCACTGCCTGGGGGGACACTGTCCTTTTTAGGGGGGAGTCCAGTTAATCTTGTTCGTTTGGCCTTTGGTGGATGAGGGGGAGATCAAGCTGAATGTTCTCCCATTGGTACCCAGGTGGTGATGAGCAGCGGTGGGTGGAGGTGACTCAACTGGAAGCAGAGAAAGGAGCACTTCTGCCCATTTCCTTGCTGTGTAGGGATGTGGGAGGTTGTGGGGGTTTTGCTTCTTCTCTAGCCCCAACAGCTACACCAGAAGTAAAAAGTCAGGTCAGTACAAGGGCATACATTTCATATGTTTATTTTGGTGTATACATATGTGCGTATGTGCGCATACACACATAAAAATGGGGATAAAGTGTGTTTATGTAACTGCAACTGGTACATGTTTGCATGCATCCATGCAGGCATCTAAAGGAAGTGCTGTGCCATTAAAGTAACATTATGTGACTTTTATCTAACTGTAGTTGAAGTAATGCAGCTTATCTGTGAGCTGAGGCTTTAGGAACCCAAATTCAACCTGAAAAGTTTCAAAGCCCTACGGATAGCCAAGGCTGGTAGCTCACGTAACTGCTTCTAGAAGTTTAACCTCATATTCTCTTTTATGTGTCTGATGTGCCAAAAAGTGCAATTTGGGCAGCTGCAAAATGGTGTTTGAGTCCAATAAGTAGTTTTAAGGGGGGGCAGAAAGTAGGTCCAATCTCTGACACGATTTGGGGAGGAAGGGAGGGCTGGCATTGTGATGTCCCATCTCCCTAACCTCTTCTTATACCATGCACCCAACCTACGGAAATGCAAAATTCAGTTATTTTCTTCTCAGGTGCTTGGGGAGGCGGGGCAGAGGATTTGGACTCTTGGCTCCCACTGGAGTGCCCTTGCTCCCTTGCTTTAGGGCGAGTTACAGCTTTTACTGTTGAGTTAGCTCTGCTTTGCAAGAGCAAACACTCTGCAGAGAGGTAACTAAAACCCAGCATGGCCTTTCTCTGGCCTGATGAGATTAGGGGCGTTTGCTCTTTATCTTAGCAGATGTTCAAATACTTTATTCAGAGCTGAAGAGCTTCAGTAGTAGAGTTGGGGAGAGCAATCCTTGCCTCAGTATCTTTTAGCTTGCTGTTTAGGACTGGCCTTTTGTTGGTAGCCTGATCTTTTGTTTCTGCAGCATAAATCTATTATTTACAGTGCTCTGCATCTGCACACCTACACTGATTTGGCGCTGCCTTTACACATCGAGCATGTTGGTGGGAGAGGATACAGAGGGCAAAAAAAAAGCCTAGGACGTTGTAATTTTCTTCAGATTTCCCAGCAGCGCTCTGCTGGGTTGCTGGGTTTGTGTACAACAGCTGTGTTATATAAACGTGCTAAATAAAAGGGACTTGAAAAGTATTGGGGAACATGGGAGATAGGAAGAGGAAGGTTTTCAGGGGTGGGGGAGTCTGTAAACAGTGCTGGAGTCATTACTGTTAATAGTCAAGAAAGAAATCTTGTCTCATATTAAATACTCGGGCTAAAAGAAGTAGTTGCCAAAAAAAAAAAAGGTACTGATTGAAAATGCAATTTTTTTGGTGACAGCAAAGAAAAGTTTATTATATGCTTTCTATTCTACTTGGAGTAAATGTGCTTTTATGTGAGATTTAGGGAAGGGGGGATTCATGTCACTTCTTTTGCATTGACTGAATTTTATGCCTATTCCTTTTTCGTTTATGCTTTTCTGTATGTAAGAGATGAACCCTCTTACTTTCTGTTCTCCTTGCTGTATATGTACTGAGAGCCCATGGTGACATAGGCTGGTTTCCAGCCTGTCTGCAAAACAGGGATTTATTGATACCAATGATTTCTTTGTCCTTAAAAGCTCAGCAAAGGTCATTCTGTTGACTTTTATTATGTCAGCTGCTTTCTGCACAGTTTCCCCTAGGCAGCGTGAATGATTTCAGAAGATTTCAGGTTGATCCTTATGTTGTATCTTCCCTTCCTTGGTGATACCCCCTTACCATGTTGTTTTCTTATCTCCTTTAATTTGTGTGAGCAGCTGAAATACTGATCCTACAGAAACTTCTTGTGCCACGTAACATATATTAACTTGTTCTTCTTGCTTGTCATTTTGCCGACAACAGATGCCCGGGGTCTAAGGACATGGTTCAAAGCTCCTGTTCTGTGCAATTTCTTAACATTGCCGAATAGGAATAATCAGTCTGTGAGGAATGCCACAGTAGACTATATTGTTAGCATTTATGTTCAGTGTGGACCATACCTAAAGAAGATCATAATGGGTTTGGGATTTCTGTGTTACAAGAACTGTGATATCGTTCAGCTTTCACTCCCCCTTTTGAAGAAAACCAGACTCTACGATGTATTACTTCTACAGTATCCTGAAAAGATTTGACTCTGTGGAGGATGGACTGGCTTTGGCTTGATCCATCCTTGACATCCACTGGTAGAAAGGAGTTAGAAACTTGAGTGAAATGGTGCAGTTACCATCCCTGTGTTTGTCTGACCTCACTCGGGATGGTTTTCAGTCCTTCAGTCCAAAATTTCCAGGCGATGTCTTTATTCTTCTTTCCTCTCGTTCACTGCCCTCTTCCTTCCGCATCCAAGATGATGCTGAGAAAGGCGTTGAGCTTTGCATTTCTGCTACGTCACGACTTTCACACTCTAGCCTAGAGCTAATGCTACAGACTCTCTTTGAAATTTTGGTCCCAAGTCATTTGTCCCCATGCTAAATGAACGGAGCTGTTTCAGCAGTAACTCTGGATTTGGAGCTGCATTTGAATCTTAAAGCAGCTAAGCTGGTTCTTCATTTTCAATGTATGAATAATCCTACTAATTTCACAAAAAATGCAGTGCAGGCTGATTAGTCATCTTTAGTAGCCCTAGATGGGACTGGATCCAGTCGCTGGGTAGAGGCGTCTTCTACCTTAGCTGGGATGCTCCCAGTACCAAGACTTGAGCCTTCCTAGTTTACAGCTGGGCTTCTTCAACAAATATTTGGGTTTGTGCCTCGCACTTTGATGCCTGCCGCCTGCTACGGTGTGGTGCCGATGTGTTATTTTAGTGTTCTGCGTTACAGTGCTTGAATGCTAAGGCAGTTTGGGCTATACTGGCTCATGCTGTCAGGAGTCGAAGAAGAAATCGTGGATTTTTGCTTCCAGGTTGGAGCCTAGTTGTGGTATTACAACTTCACTGCTGGGAGCAAAGACGTTGGTTCTGGAAGTATTTCTTACGAGCTTTGTTGAACTGGCTAAATAGGAGTAGGTTTAAGTGCAGGGTATATATGGTGAAGAGTGGTAGGGAAAAAAGTTGTGATGTCTATCTGGAAGGACTCCTATAGCGTATCTCCTGGGATACCAGAGCAGCAGTGTACTAAGGGTTAAACTGGCTGAATGTGCTTTTAGGCAGCCTGATTAAGGAGGTTGTTTCTAGATGTTGAAATCAGTAGAGGAGGGGAGTTTCCAAGAGGGATTGAAATAATTTATTTGTGTGTTCAGTGTCAAGGATTAAGCAAAATTAAGAAGTTTCTATGTAATGCTGTATCTTAATACGGCTTTTCATAATAAGTTTGTACAACAGTTAGTAAAGACGAAAACTACTTATTGTGTAGTTCTGAAAATTTAATGTAAATTTTATGGTAAGATGTACTGGCTTCCCTTTCTCCTAGGACTATTTGTATGTAGTCAAGCTTATTGTGTGTGTGAATACAATTTACACATTTTGTGCTGTTTGCAAATAATTAATTTTCTACTCACAGATGTACATAAAACCAGGCAGGGAGACAAGTGGCATTATATATCAAAAACAATAGTCATGTTTGTGTTAGCCTATAGACAGCAGGATCCTGTGATACTTGGAATAATGAAAACACAGTTTATAAAAATAGATGTGGAGGAAAAAAATAGCTGGTTTAGAATTGTGCTGGCTTCTATGAAAAGCTGAGCTGGTTTTCTATATGCCAGAGAAAGTGATATGGGTTAAAGGAAAGTACTTTTGCATTGTTTTGCCATGCTGTTATTGCCCAATAGATCATTTGCTATTACTGCATACTGCTGAAGTAATGAAAAATTTCCTGTAAATTGTAATAGTTTGAGTGCCTAACCTTTATAAGGTTAGACATAAAAGCCCCCTAAAGCCTGTTCACTCACTTGTCTTTGACTTTGGTCATAATGTTGTGGTTAGATGGCTGTTTTCTTGTAAGAACGTATCATTCTACTTTATTTAGAATACTTGGTGGTTTTGGAGAAGGGGTGTAGGGGGACGGAGCAGTCAACTATATAGTCTTACATCACTGTATCACTGTGGTGCAGAATTCGTAAAACAGCTTTTGAATACCTGTTCCTGCAACAGTATTGAATGATTAGGCACTTCAAAACAAGTTAAAAAAAAAAAGTGTGACTATTTTAAGTAGTGTTTGTGTGGATCCCTTCAGGATCGAATTCGTTACACTGCTGCAGTCTCTGAAATGATACTGAATCACGATGATTAGTTTTGTATTGAGGGTCTTGTTGGGTTTTTTTTGTTTGTTTTTTTTTTTTTTTACAGTAAAAAAAATCTCTTTATGGCTTCTGGTAAGTTTGCTGCCACAGCTTTTGGATCTTTTGGATGAATTTAGTGTGCATCTTGTTATTGTAGTATGTACTGTAAAATATTAATATTTTCAGAATAATGATGTGGCACTAATGGAGGAATATGCTGGTTCCCAGTGCACACAGGGAACTTTTAAAATCTCTCTTACAGTGGCTGCACCTCCCGTTTTCCTTATACCTCCTGAGCTTACTTGGTAGCCCATGTCTCGGTCACTTCATTTATCCTGATTTTTACATTGATGGTGTTAACTGTTCCTGACCTTAGAAAGTTACTGGACCTTAAGAACTTGTACTGTTTGTTCATACATGCGGCTTCAATTAGTGTAATGGAGATGATTATAAGCCCTTACTGTATTCCGGCTCTCGTTCTCCCTGGACAATTAGCTTAACCCCTCTTTTAAAATAGGTCTCTATTTGGAAGCTGAGGAAGCTCCTGTATTTGCCTGGTGATCTTTTGGATTTATTCTTCACTGATTAGAGGGATTGACTTCAGATATTATTATTCCACCTTGTAGGAGAACTATAATTTATTTCTAGGCAGTAACCAAAATAGAAGTTGTACAAATATAATACAAATATGTATAAATTTCCATACCTGGCCCCTCTTCTGAAAGAGCTGGTATGTTCCTATTGACATACACTGAGCTGTGTATTATATGGCTATATACTTTATTTTGGGGCTGGCATACAAAGCTGGTAAGAGTCTGGGATGGGACAAGATGGTGTTGGTCCCACCGTGCTGGCATGTGTGTAACTTTTTAATAGCATTCTTGTCTTCTCAAAGGTGAGGCCAACCAATTAAATTCAGGGAAGTTACTCAGGATTATATGGTTGCACAGAATGTTTTCACTGCCATAGCCTTGCTGAAGTACGGCAAAAGTCTTGTAACTATTCAAGGCATCCTGCAAAATGGCAAGGGCTGAGGCTGAACAGTCACGGTTTCCAAAGCACATCCTTTTCTGTTTGTGCATGTACTTCTCATTAGTGCAGATATTCTGCAGTTAGGGTTGTGGCTACTCTTACGAACCTTTCAACAGCTAATTAAAGCATGCTTTGGAAGTTGGTGAGGTTCTCCTGTTTGCGAAATATTGGGTTTCCTTATTTCTTGGAAGGATAGGATCTGGTGACTTAAATGCTTGAATGCTCTGCCATCACTACTTAGGAATTTGGGAATACGACAACCTATATGGGAAAAACAGCTGTTACATTTCCTAGAGTGAGGGAGTATGAGCCTGTGACATGATCCTCCCTAATTAAATTGCTTGGCATTGAGGAGGGGAAGATGCCCTTCATTTTTTTGAGTTTCAGCCTTCTGCAAAAACAAGGCAAAGTTAAACCTCCCGTACAAAGGCAGATGTTAATCCTTGCCAATGGCACTGAAGTTGCCTAGAGGCTTTCCTGGGGATCTCTGTCTGGATGGGTATGTGTTAGACCTCTGCCCCCTGTTCTTCTGTCACAGCAGCCCTTAATCAAAGGCAATTTAAATAGTTTTGATCAAAATGCAAGGCACCGTGCATTTTGCTTCCTTAAAAACAACATATGGATTTAAACTCCTAGGCACCAACATACTCCTGTAGGTTCCTAATTTTAGATACCTGTTTCTGTTAGTGTTTTGAAACAGTAGATTGTTCTATTAATGTATTGGTCACCTTAGTCGTATAAAAAGATTACGTTTTGTCCTCGCCTTTTTGCTCAGAAGTGATACAGCACATCTCTTCGTGACCTCATGTTAGCCATGTTGACCTTTGGTGCCGATGAGTAAATGAAAACGTGGGAGCTGTAGGCATGCATCCCTCCAGTGAAGCTGTTTACATTCTGTAGTTTGGGATTATTTTTTTTTTCTTTGCTATTGTGCTGTGCAGTTTTTTTTGCCTGTTTTAATTTGCCATGACGTGGTCAGTGCTGTTTCCTTCCGGCTGCTTGCGAGCCTGTGATAGAGATAAGGGTACGTTTACAGTGCATTTTTAACAAGAAGCTGAAGATCTGCTTTGTGTAGGAACTCAGAGACTCTCTGGATCATACAAATAATTTATTTACTGGTTTCATCTGTTTGACACTGTGGGAATCAAGATCTAGAGCATTTTACTTGTAAAATAACAACTGCTAAATTTGAACTGTGTTTGAAGAAGAAAGATGATACACGTGAGATATCCTACAGCTGAGTAGGTCCGTCTGGGTTTTGTGTTTTTACTTTGAATATACCTTAAAGATGAGAGTTACTAATGACTGTGAAAACTGTGTATATGAATCAAATGAAAAGATGGATTTTCTTTTTGTTAACTTTCATAACTTTTTCTTAGTCTCATGCTTTTAATATTAAACACTTTGAAACTGACGTCTTAATTTCCTGAAACGGTTTTATTTTTAAGGGAGTGAAAATTTGCATGTACTGATCAGTAAAAGTAATACCTTGGAAGGTACAAAGGTGACTGTTTCCTTGGAGTACGATCGAACAGTTATAGTTCAGAGCAAGTTTTATTGTGACTGCTACGAATTCACATCGCTAAAGCAATCATTTCTTAATTATAACTTTATTTTTTCCCTCCACAGTGATAAAGGCTGTCGAGGTGGGAAGAACAACTCAGGAAAGGATTTCCCTTGGTTTGTTTGTCTTCAAGACGAGAAGAACCCAGGAACACTGATGATCTAAGAAACACGAACACTGACACTTGGTTCATTTTGTGATCCTGCCTTTCTGCCCAGCTGGACTGTCTCCGTTCGTTCACATTGGAGAACATCTTTCTTCGTATGTGGAGCTGAGACCTGGGAATGCGTTATTATGGCAGCAGTTGTACAGCAGAATGAGCTTGTGTTTGAATTTGCCAGCAACGTCATGGAGGATGAGCAGCAGGTATGGGACGGTGTGAGAAACCGTATTCGTGCAACTTGCTGATAGGAATATTATGAAAAAATGAGGAAAAAAATGCGGCGTAAAACACAAAAAAGCGAACATTGAGGTCATTATTGTTGCAGCAGATCTTTCTGCTATTTCAAAAGCTTCCTGTTGCTTCCTGTAACTTGCATGGGCAGAACAGAAATTGGCTGAAATGTTATAACTTCTGCAGTACTGCAGAGACAGCCTCCTTTAAAAATGTTTTTCCTGTGTTGCTGATTTGTGACAGTAGAATCCATCCGTTTGTGATGCAAAAGTCTCCAAATTCTGCTATTTGACAGAAGTTTTAACGTTCCTAGTGTGCTGGGATAAAATTCTGAATAAAAGTAACAGTCACACTACAGGTGACTAAAGGAGCAGTGGGTACCTGCTCACTGCTTTGTACAGATTGGTTTCTAAATTGTGTTCAGAAATAAGCTTCCAAGTAACTTAAATTGGTTTCTTTCACACTGCAGGGAAAATATGTCTCTTTCTGTCTGAGGAGGCTCTCAGTTAGGTGTTGATTATCTGAACCACATCCCGTGAGTCCTGACGCTTCAGTGAAGGATTCCTCTTGTGAAAATCAGGCAGCTTCTCTATAGGTGGTGGTTAATAGTAGGATTTTGCATTTGTTAACAAGAAATTAGGTGTCTGGATACTATGGAGAGACTGTTCTTAAAAGGCTGAAAAGTGCCACATGACAAACTGTTCCTCTTTTTGTGGATGTGAAAAGCATTTATCCTTCTCTCTTTCAGAAATACTTTTGGCTTTATAATCTTGTCTCTGGGTTTTCTGTATGGCCTAACGTCTGGCTGGGTCAGTGGCTCGTATCTGCTGTCAGAATCATGCGATCATTTCAATGAACTGAGTGTTGTCTGTCTAAAGTGCTAACTCAGTTTTGGGTGGAACTAGTAATGTAACTTCCTTCCCTGTATTTTTCCAGAGCTTGTGGTAGCCTGGGGGTTTAGATATGGGAACTGCACAAACATAGTGGAAAACGAACCTTATTTATTACCTCTGTTTGTTGTTCGTTTCTGGTTTTACTTTACAAGGCAGTGGTAGAGGGGAGAGTTAAGTTGGGGAGGGCTACTTCAGTGTGATTTCTGGAAAGGTCAGTGTAAGCAAACGTGGGTTTTGTTCAGTTTAGCTGTGCCTTCTGCCTCTTGCAATTTCTTCAGATGCTCACCTGAAAAAGTTTTAAAAATACTAAAGGGCACTCAACAGGGCAGTAAAACTGCCCTAAACAGAGCTTTCACCAGCCCCAGAACAAACTCAACCTTGGCATTTATCTCATAGCCCCACTAAATCCTACTCCAGGTGAAGCCTAAAAGAAGAAGGTGTCCTGTAGCGTACCCTAAAGGTGATGAAATCAAAGATGCAAAAGGCCAGACAGAGAGAGTGTGTAGCAGAAGGTCTGTCACTGCAAACAGTTGGATGAAAGCTCCTCTTAAGTCACTGGTTTACCTTAGTTCAGGTATCAGACACAGGTAGCCAGCTAGCTGGCTGCATGAAGGTAGATCCTAAATACTCAGTGGCAGAAAAGGAATCCTGCTTAGGGAAAGATCTGGGAAGCTGGAGCAAGATTTAGCTCAGACAAGGATTTAGACGATAACCCAAAAAGATTGATTCTGTGTATACCTGGTTGATCTGCTTCTTCCAATATAGGAGCTATTGCTATTGCTACTCCTGAAGTTTTTCAGTTATGGACAAATAAATTGTATTTAGTGATAGATAACATGATTTGTGTACGTTGGAAGAATTTTAGCTCTGGAACTGCTCTGTGTCGGTCAAAAGCATGTTTTTGAGCTTCATCAGTATATGCAAGGTGATGTCTTTGTACACGGGTGTCAGTTAACTGGTCTTTGGATAATTATTTTTGCGATGCCCCCAAAACCTGGCATTGAAAGAAATTTGGTAAATTTCTTCGTGTCAAAGCTTTGCCTGGAGCCCTGTTGTGCCAAGAGCTGTCAGAACATGGAACAGCTGCAGGGAGAGGTTCGGGGTCTAGATGGCAGCTACACTCAGTGTTTTAGGGAAGTCATAATTCATGGCTATTTCTTTAATTTTTTTTTTTTTTTTTTTAAGTCTTGGTTAAACAACTGTAAATTATGAACAGTCTATTTGCAAATGTAAGCATTCCAGCCAGTGGCAGACACCAATGGGAGGGACTCAATCACGTGGCCCCTTGTGAAAGGGAAAGGCTCTCTCTTATCAGCTCTCTCCTTTTCAGTTTAGAAAATAATGAATTTTTTGGGTTGTTTTTTTTTTTTTTTCATGGAAGGTTCATTTATCGCATTGTGCATATATGGTGAGGAAGAAATGGTCTGAAAATATCCTCATAATTTTGAGAAGGGCTTGCACTAGTGCTACTGATAACCTGACTGGCTGCTGCTACATGTCATAAGTCCTGGTTAAATAGACCATTTGCCTTTTTTAAAAAAGCTCTTTCCTCTTTTTTTGGGGGGTTGTGTTTTTGGGTGGGGTTTTTTTGTTTGTTTTGGTTTTTGGGTTTTTTAGAGCGAGACTGCCCATGTAAAACCAGGCAGGAGCTACAGGCTTTGGCTGGGTCAGTGCCTAGGACCGCTTTTCTTCATGTCTGCAGCTTCTCCTCTCAGTGTCTTTTCATTGAGACCTTTGTTAACTCACAGTTAATGTTGATGCTTGATCAGGACATGCTTGATTTAAAAAGTTGAAAAAAAGCAGCCAAAGAGGCTGGATCCGTACTAGGAAATTTTAAATGGTGCCAGAGACAGGCTGAATCATGGCAACCATTAAATTTCTAGCAGGGTCCCCAGCATGACTGCTCTGCGCCAGCAGGTGCTCTCTCAAGTGGCTCTGACATGTGTAGTAACCTGTGCCTGAAGACACCTTCTGTATCTCTGAGGGATGGTTCTCTTTTTCCCTTCTGAGGGAGAGGAGTCCAGACCCTTAGGTTGGGCCATGAATCTGTACCATCTTCTCCTGCTTTGGCTTGCTTTTCCACCCAGCCATGGGAAACATTCTGAAATACTGAGTCACCTGGTCAAGGCCAAGGTCTATGTTTTTTGGCTATTTCGAGCTCCTGCGGAAAGTTCCCCCCCTTCTCCACTTGCAGTTTTATGAAGACTTTCAGGAAATGATTGTGAGATCCATAGTGAGGTTATCTTTCCAGGAAAGCAAGCGGCATTTATCTGCTTCCAGCATCCCTCTGTGAAACTTGGTAATTTCTCAGATGCTGGCTGTGGGAATGCCTTTAAAGTCAAGAGGCTGCCTCTGCTGTTGGCACAGGAACTTCAGCAAGATAAACATGAAGCCGATTTTCTAGTCACCAAGGTCACTTTGCCTAGTTTCATTTAGGTTTTTTAAAAAACATACCTGATCACCTGTATTGCAAATCTGAATTCTGTTGCTCTGTCAAAAAGTCAGGCTTTTTAATGGAGATTTCTTGCTCTTTTATTTTTTTTTCCCCTCTGTGTAGCTTTTCCCTGCTCCTGTCTATCGCGTGGCTTTCTTCCCACCCATCACTCACACAAAATTTATTCCACACCAGTTAGAAGCTAGTCACCTCTTCCTGGGATAAATTTTCTTCCTTAGAGGACTTGTAGTATGAGAAGTCAGTACCTCCAAAGCAGAAGAAGTCCCCTTCCTTACTTTCCGTTTCCACAACCAGGGTGGTGTTTTGATCTTCTGTCAGTTGGTGATGGCTGATGAGAAAATTCTCAGAGAAAAAAAAAACAACCCACCTTGTCAGTTTGTCAAGGAGAACTTGAGAGCAGGAAGATTGCTGCCTTTGGCTCCCGGAGGTGGGCAGGGTTCCATTTTCAGGGGGTCATGGAGCATGACTGATGCTTTCAGGGACCTGCCCATGGGACCTTCCATGGACCTCAGCATCTGTCTGAAGCTTTGCACTCTTCCAAATTGTTAAAGGTCAGTCTACAGGACTGGTTTGTAGATAAACTACAGTGAGCAATTTGGTGTCTAAGACTTGGGAAGATTTCAGCAGTAGCTCAACTCCTTTATGTGTCCAGCAGACATGGGAGATGCGTTGAAGCCAAGCCAAAGCTCTGATAGAGCTAGCATGTCATATTTAACTGTATTTTGCATGAGAAAGATGAAACAACAGAAGTAGGCAAAAGGAAAAAATACACAAATTGTTTTTCTATGGATTTATGTATTGATTTCTTGAAAATCATTGCTGACAGTTTAATTTGGGACTGTTTTTTATATATTTATGTATCCTTTATTATATTTTTATATATCCTTTTTGTTAGTGCACGCAGAACCACCTTTTTGTTAGTGCATGCAGAACCACCTTTGCCTTAGAAATCAATTATTTTATGATCTTGCTATTAGAGAGGTAATTTAATTTGTGGTAATTGAATCACTCCCTTCTACTCCTTAATTTAATGTTGTTTTCCCTGTGTGTAATTCTCATTACACACTAGCGTCAAAGGGAGCTGTAGTAAACTTGGGCTCTTCTGCAGTTCTAAATATGTACAAAGTTATTCCTGTGTCTTGCAAGAACAGAGCGACAGGAAGTTTTAGCTGGGCTTTTGACAGGGATCCAGGTGCTTTCAATGAAATCCAGAACATTACAGAAGCACTGAGGTGAGATTTTAGCGCTCAACAGTCATATACACATCAGTGTACATTAGTAGGAGCTTTAAAAACTGAAGAAAACGCTTGTTAATGAAGTCATAACCAATTGCAAAGAAGTGGTGATGGTTTCCGCAAAAATGCGTTTCAAATTGGATCTGTTTGCAGTTGTGTGAATGCTTCGGTCTCTGAAAGCACATTGTGTATTTGTTCCAGTCTTTGCTTTTCACAACCGTGGCAGGAAAGAAAATCCATAGTTTGTACCTCCATGAGGCGTGAGTTGGAAGCAGGTGTAACAATGGTTTTAAAAGAGATACTTACTCTGACTCTTCCCAGCTCAAAACTGTTACTAATTTAAAGAAAACCACACTTAAAGTGTCCTAACGTGAGTGAATGCTTTTCTGTTTGTCCCTTGTCTTCCGGAAGCAGAGTGTGTCGGCAGGTTCCTCGGATGGTCTGGCACTGAGTTCAAGCAAGCGGGTACACCGCTGCCATGGGGGTTTCTCTGCCTGTAGACAGACACAGTGACTGTGTTGGAGTGTGTGTTACCACAGTCGTTTCTAGTCATCGTCAAAATACGGTTTATTTAACCTTGCAGAGGAGATCGCATCTGGTTGTACAGATCAAACCAACTGCTGCCGACCTGGGCAACAGCAGCTCTATTCTGCACCACGGGAAATGTTTCAGCCAGCGCTGGAGCGTGTGTCAGTACCGTGTGGATGTTTGGGCTTCTGTAATCAGGTTTCACAGTGGAGTGACGAGTAAGGTGTCATATACATAGGGTTTTGAGAAACTGGGCTGAAAACCTGTGACAATCAGTTGGTTTTATCTGTGTTTCTGTTATTATTCTGAAGAGTTTTTTTATGACTTATCCCCACTAAAGAATTAACAGCAGCACTGGAGTTGGTTTTGCCTCTCGGAGGCCAAGTCAGTGACGTGAGCATCAGTCATTAGAGGAGGGCAGTGCTGAGACACAGTGATTTTTTATTTAGTTAGTTAGTTATTTTTTTAATCCAGAAGGAGCTAACTAGTCAGGCACAGGCAACTGGATATGTTGCTGTAGATGGCGCAGCTATCGAGCTGGTGCACCAGCAGAAGCAGGGAGGAAGGAAGGATTCCCTGACTTCGGAGACGTGGTGGGGAGGTGGCTGGCCATTTGCTGTCGAGCACGTGGGAGGCAGATGCCGACACCAGAAGCAGACACCCCAACACCTCACGCCTTTTATAGTCAACGGAGAGAAACAGGTGTTTTCAGGGCATGGGTCATCCTATTGTAGCACAGGAACCTAAAAACTGGGCAGGGAAATTGTGCCCTGGAAATACCTGTTTGTTGGCTCTGAAGGAAACCTGGGGTTCCTAGCCCAAGCACCTGCACGGCTGTCTGAAGTTAGGTGAGGTGAACTTCACCCTTAATGTCTATGAGCTGGAGCAGGATGAGAGGACTGAAGTCTTTTTACTTGCACCTTCCCTACCTAAAATCCATAGTTATTACCTGCTCAGTAGGATACTCAACAGGTTCTTGCAAAGCATGTACTCTTCTTGCTGAAGGTGACAGGAGCCCGGGTGGAGTGTTGTATGTAATGCTTTTTAAATTTTTTTAAAATGTATTTACATATATGGGTGCATCATATATGTAGCATATCCCAAAAATTATACACTGTGGCATATTAGTGAAATTGAGGTATTTCAACCATTTTTAGAGCAGGAATTGTACCTCAGTAATGAGGCTGTAAAGGGCCATCTTCCTTCTAGTTTTTGGATTATATTGTTGAAAACAAAACTTTTTTTTCAATGCATATAGTGTTTTATTTTTCTTCTCACTTTACAGTCCTTGCCTTTTTTGTTGATGTGGCTTTTATTTAATCAAATCTATTTATTCTTGTATGGAGGGAAATAGGATCAGGGATGTTGGGGTCAGTGAACAAGCAGGATGCACAATGTGAACACAATTCTTTCTGAGGAGCAGCAGCCAAGCCCTCTTGGCCACCAATGATTCCTGGTTTCTCAGCTCCGGCAAGATGCGACCTTGGATAGAGGTGCCCACAAAGGTGTGGGGTAGAAGCTGTCGCATTGCTTGACTGAATATATGCCCGTGATTTAGCAACATGATTGCACAAGAGGGCTTTAACTGGTCTGCCCTTTGCTAATTTTTATTGATCTCCTAGCATGTTATTCTATTTTGAAGCTTATGTTTGGTAAACCAGGTAGGCTATTTGTTGGGGTTTTTTTTTTTTCTTTTAGTTTTGTTGAGGTTTTTTGTTTGGAAGACTGTCCATATAGAAACCCACAGAAATACTAGTTTTCTTAATTCTCCCCTTTTTCTTGATTGCCCTTTACCACAGTTGTTGCTGAGACATGTTTTACAAAACACAGAGCAATTTAAAGTGGTAATTACTGCCTTTCAAAACTTCTAATTCTACTTTCAGTACTTAGATTGCAGACTCTTCCCTAAGAGAGGGAAGTGTCTGTGTTGAGCCAATGGCTCTGATACCATTTTCTGTTGGTGGTGATGTGCCTAGTGGCAATGTTGTGAGACCTAAGCAATCCCTAAGCACATTCACAATCCCATGGTTGGTTGTGGTTTTTTTTTTTTCTTTCCCTTGTGTGGTTAAGTGAAAAAAATGCTTGATCCATGCTTATCTGTGCTCTTCTTTGGAGGGTGAGACCAAACGTGCATATACTGTTTTTCTCAGAAACATGTTTTAGCAACTTTTTGGTTTGTTTCCTTGTTTTTAAGCTCGCCACATTCATAATGTAATTTATTTTTATAGTGAGAGCATTTTAGAGTGACACTAGACTTTCTTTGAGCCTGCTCTGCTATGATCAGCTATGACTTTCTTCAGGCAAATGACATTTTAAAAGACTTGCTTTGGAAAATACTGTGTCTGTAGTAAATAGTATTTTCTGAAAACCTCTTCCTGTTGAATGGTTACTTTTTCAGAGAGCGTGCATCGTATTTTTATTACCAGTCAGCTTGATTTCTGTTTTCCCAGCTGCCTCTTTTCTTCTGTAGCTGATGCAAAAGAACTATCAAGACAGAAAGATGGGGTCTGAAAGCAGACTTAGGAAGCGAGCAGGGGGGAAGTAATGTCAAGTGACTAAAGCCAGAAGAATTAGAGCGGGAAAGTCTTACAGCATGTCTGTCAAGCACTCCCTGTTACATCCCTTGCTCTTACAGCAAGTGTGCCCTAAAATAGCGATCTTCAACTAGGGTCTCCTGGGAAACCTGGTGCCCGGGAGCACTTGGTCCAGTCCTGACAGCCACAGGACTCCTCCACCCCAGCTTGATGGGAAGAGCAAAGGGTTGAGGTGCTTGCAGTAGGTTGCTTGCCCAGTATTACGGCCAGCAAAGTTCAGCATTTACTCTGCTGTGCCAGTCCTCTGTATTGTCAGCTTTTATGCTGCAAAATAGTGTTTGGTATTACCTACTGGAGTTAAGTCAATATATTAGATACTACAGGGATACTCAGCCTCTGGCCCATAGTGGGACACTGCTGCTGCTTGGGTTTATGTGCTAAAAGTCATCTCGTTCTTTGGTACTCCCTCCTGACGGTTTAATATTCAAATGATGTAGTATAGGTCTGCTGAAGTAAATCAGTAAATGCTTAAATTGGATGCAGATGAACTACTGTTATTTTAATTTTCTTTTTTCCACCCCCCTCCCCCCAGCTTGGTGATCCGTCTATTTTCCCTGCTGTCATCGTGGAGCATGTTCCTAGTGCAGACCTCCTACATAACTACTCTGGGTTAACCTGCGTGGATGAACCCAGTGACATGATCACGGAGAGCTCTCTGGACGTCGCAGAAGAGCAAATCATAGAAGATGATGATATCACCCTCACAGGTTGGCAATAATAAAAATATTTCCGTGCTATGTTTTTGCACGAAGATGTCTGTAGCTGATGGTGGAAAAAAATCTTAATGACAAAAAACCTCAGGAAACAAAGTTATAGTAGTATTGAGTACTGTTAATTCTGTACAAGATGGAGAAAATGGCATTAATGCTGTTAGCTGGTGGCTTGCAATCCCAGCTGCACAGCTGATAATGGTGAAGAGTTTCATCCATCAACAGAGTTTAAGACAGAGTGCTGATCAGAGCACCAGCAAGATTTTTCTTTGCTCTTCACAATATTTGTTTGCTCTTATTTAATGGTCGGTACATCGCTAAGTAAACATACATACCAAAAAGCAGGAATATGCAGCTTGTGTAGATGTACTGCTTTTAGCTTCTCGAGGGTATACAATTAGCCCTAAAATGTGCACGTTAGTGTGACTTACTCATGTTAAGTATGCTCAGCATAGTATTCATTTTGGATCACTAATAATGATTAACACCTAAAATGCAGATGTTCTGTGTAGATTCTGTTAGAAGAGGTAGCCCCAACGAGAAAACAATTCTCAAGAGGAAAGCTTAAAGATATAACGGGTTTTTTTTAAAAAACACCCCCTCACTGAATGCATGCAAATGAAGCATTTTTTGCAGAACAAGATCTGTTTCTGCATCTTCTCTCAGCCATTAGGCTGCACACCTGGACTGTCTCCAGGGCTGGAGACAGCTTGCTGTTTTCAGTCATGCTTTTGACATTATTTCCAAAGGCATACTCTGATACAATCTTTTACCACCAAAAGCAAAACAAAAACTCAACAAAACTTCATATGAGGAACAGTTCACAGAGTAAATTGACATGAGCTATTCTCGGTAAATGGTTTTATCTGATAAAAATGGCTCCTTTTTTTTTTTTTTTTTTTTAGTAGTGAATTATCTGTGAACAGACTGTGACCGTCCAAATAAGTTAGCTGATTATTCAGGAAGGTTTTACATACTTAAACATTATTTCAAGTTGAGACCTCTTGCCAACTATTCACTTGCCATTCATATTAATTATTCACACTGCAACTGGCATTTCCTCAGTGTGTTACTTAAGCAGCACTTAATGTGGCTGTGCGAATTTTTCATAGCGGATCGTTTTTATGCACCCATATTCACTGTAATACATTGTGTGTGAGTTTTTACTTGCCTGTGAGTAATTGTGAAACTCCACTTTTGTGAATGCTCTTGTTAACGTGTTTTTTTTGTTGTTGTTGCTGGTCACATGAGAAGGGTTTGCAAATTGCTGCCAGAGACTGAAAATATGTAATCCTTGTAACCGATGGTGTCCAAGGGTTTCTGGGATACTTTGGAGGCAGACAAGAACGGTATTGTTCCCATCATCCATTGTAGTCCAAGCAATCTGGTTTTCTTTAAAGGCAAAGTCCTTAGAAAACCAGAGCTGCCACTTTGCAGACATTATTGTTGTGAAGGAGATGTTAGCTAATTATCTGTTTCGCACTCTCCATCCCGTTAGCTACCGTCCATGCTCTGGGTTTCCTTGGAAGGGAAAACGGACTGGCATGGCTGCTGAAAGCTCCTGCTCGGGGCGCAGGGCAGGCAGCGCTGGCAGCTCAGCCCCTGGTTTCTAGCAGGGATCTATTTAGCCTGACTCCGGTGGGGCAGAATTTGGGGTCCCAGGGGTGGGAAGGCACCCCCCCCACAGGAGGTGAAGAGAGGACGTGGGGGAAGGAGTCCCTGCCTGCAAGCGTCGGCTGTGGCTGCTTGAACCACAAGGCTGCCGTGGAAGAGACCCAGTTCAGGCAGGACTTGCCATAGGCTGCCTCTGAAATGGGGCTAATCCTACCTGAAATTTCCCACCTACTGTATTTTTCGGCTGCTCTTTTTTTTCCTCCCTTCTTTGAAGTTCCCTTCTTGATTTTTTTTTTCTTTTTTTTTTTTTNTTCCGTGGGGCATGTTTGGTCTCAACAGTGAAATGGGTTGTTTTGCTGTTTGAAGTTTGTACCAGTCTTTTCAGCCACTTCCATGTTACGCCTTTGAGAGGGGATCAGGCACTATAAAGACTACACTAAATCCACATTAAAATATTTGTAAGACTGAAGTTCACAGCAAAACGAAACCAAAAGCATCATCGTTTGTGACTAAACACTACTGAGAAATGGCTGCTTAATGTCCAGGATTGGGGGTTTTTTTTAAGTTACCAGTTTTTCAGTACTGTTTTATGGCTCTGTCATACGTTAAACTTGTTTTTTCTGCTAAACTAACACAAATTAGTAGGTCTCCTGAAACCAAAGCAATTAGTTTTTAGGGATCTATCTGCAGAATGATGGATGGTACTAGGCTTTTCCATCTATAGAATGTAGCTTCAGCCCTTCAAAACCACAGCTATCATGCATTGGTGATTGCTTACCTGAAGTATAAATTAGACCCTTCAGAAAACTATAAGAACAGCATCTGTTCCACATGAAACCCTGCTGAAAGATGGCTGACAACCAGCTTTTTAGTTACATTAATGCTCACACTGTAGGGTTTTTTTATAATTAATAGGCAGACTTGCCTTATCACCTTCCTCTTTAAAAGCACTTTTCCCTGGAAAAACTGCGATGGAAATTTATGTGGTCGGTTTGTTGCCAGTATTGTGGGATTTTAAATGATTAAACATTATGTATTAAAGGGTGATTAACAAAATAAATTGGAACATTTGGCTTTTTATCTTTAAAGTGAATATTGAATTGTAGGGGTTTTTTTCTTTGAAAAATAACAGGGCATAATGTTTTGTGCAGAATAAATTCTAGGCCAACTTGTCAGGTGGTACAATTTGCTACACTTTACATACCTTATTAACGTGACTAATTATGGTTATAAGGTGCATAAGAAGGAGGAACCAATTGGATTATGTAACTTCCTGAAAAATTTTTTTTTATTATTGTTATTAATTTATATTTTTAAAACGTTGCCTTGTCTGTCCAATTTAATTTAGAAAAATAACAGATAATCAAACTCTGCCATTTTGTGGTTCACCTGTTCTGGTGGTGTTTTCGTGGGATCAGGGAAGCGGCTGCACTGAGACAGTCTGGGGGGATGAGTGAGGAGGGACAAGAAAATTTGAGCATAGATGTGCCCTTGTCTGAATAGGGAGCATGGAAGTGTGCATTTTCAGAGATCCATAATGGTGCTTAATAACCAGTTCAGAAGTTATTTTACAGCATTTTGAAGTTCGATAGCATTTGGTTTGTATGTTTGGTGAAGCTGTAGCTTTTGTGGCACAAGCCAAGCTGCTCAGGTAGGGGAACGAACGCAAAGAGATGTTAATACTGCAGTCCTGCACAAACCCCGCATCTTTGGTGATCATTTATGATGCTTCAGAGAAATCCAAAGGAATAGTTAAGTGGAAGCTGAATTACATAGTGTTAATCCATGAGGATTTTGAGTTGACGAGATGCCAGTTGTTAAAAAAAAAGAAAAAAAAACAAAAAAACCCCAACCAAATGGGTATGGTTTCAGTTACTTTGTAAAGAAATTATTCACTGCTGCACATAGCATCTGGTTAAAAACTGAGGGGTTTTTTTGTATAGCTCCCCAATGAGAGAATTTGTAAAGCCTTATATAAAAAAGGAAAGGAAGGGTGATGTCTAGGTCTCCTGAAATACTTGTGTTCTAAAACTTGGTTTTCCAGTGTTAGTTAACAATCAGCTCAGAGTTGCTACTAAAAGCAATCACTTCCATTTAACAGCCAGCTGTTCTGCAGAAGGCAGCTCTGTCCATGTTTAATGGACCTCTTTCTCCTTCTCGCAACTTTAGATTTCTTCCGATGTTATTTTGAGGCTGTGCAGTCCCTGGTTTTGTCTATAGTAAAACCACGAGTGAATTTAAACACAGCTGTGACTAGCACAGCCCTTATCTTGGCCTGGACGAGGACTTGCGTTGTCCACTCTCCGGAGCTGCCAGCCGCCAGGGAAGCAACGGGAGCAGGGTGGGACTGCCGAAAACAGTGTAAACCTTTCAAAAAAGGCACTAGGCAGGAGCAGGGAAAGCCCGACTTTGGACTGAGGCAGGGAGCTTCCAGCATGAGGCATAGTTTCTTTCTCCACCTGGTGAGCCGAGCAGAAAGCTGTGTTTGGGCAAGCCTCGTGCTAACGGGAGTGCTGATTCATAGCAAACCTGGATTTGCAGTAACTGGGCTGTAATTGGCATGCAGGTGCAGGGGCGTACATTTGTGGCTTGCTCAGATAAACAAGAACTTGTAGAGTACCCTGGGAAAAAAATGAAGTTACTTTTGGGTGTGTTTTTTCCCTTTTTGCCCCTTCTTTTTTCTTCCTTCCCCCTCTTTTTCCTTTTTTCTCACCATGCTTTTTTCTCTCTCGCCATTTTTTCCTTTTTTCTTCCCCTTTTTTGCTTTTTTCCTTCCCTCTTTTTTCCTTTTTCCTCTTTTTTTAAAACTTTCTAACTATTTAAGATAACATTTGAAATCTGATGTTTCTCAAAAATGACCTCCCCCACCACCATTCTTTCATCTCTGATTTCACCGAAGTGTAACAAATAAGGTATTTCATCCCGATTCTTCTTAAATTTGTGAATGTATCGTAACTGCCAGTAATTGGAATACCTTTCTGCAACATTAAAATAACAGACAACAGCTTGCTTTTGGTAGTTGAGTTGGTTATCTCTGAGTTGAGTGATGCGAATTAGCATCTTGCTGCCTGTAGGACAGAGAGGTGGTGCTCCGTCTCCTCTGTGCAGTACCCTGCACCTTGTTTGTGTTAGCTCTTGAATTCTTGTACTGCAACTTGCTAACCCAGCAAAACCCAAAAAACTTATTTTGAGCCATTTTATAAAACTAAATTGTCTCGCTGCATGATCAAAAAAGCGTGAAGCCTGGCTTGTGTTAAGTGACAGGAGTTTGGATCACGAACCAGGGGCAGAGATGGGAGGGAAAAACCACAAACCTTGTGTTTTCAGCAACAGGGAAATATTAATTTGGCTCAAACCACCTTGTGAAGTCATCACCTAAGAAGAGGCTTGAAGGTTGTTAGCAAGGGCATTCATGTGGTTAAAAACTTATTTTTGTAGTTCTGTGTCTGTGGATAGACAGATAGCTGGCACTCCACATTTTTTGTGAGCCTCAAATTATATTAATGTCTATGTTTACATTATTTGTATGACTATTATAAGGTTCTTTCATTAGTCTTGGATATGGGTCGTTGATTTTTAGCCACATGATGTAACAGCAATGTAAAGCTGCCAACCTCTGCCTCGCCTGCCATAATTTAACGTGAAGAATTTGCGGGCTCTGCTCTGTCACCTCAGCTCCTGAAAACAAGCGGGTTTGCTCCTCGTACAGCTCTCGCCGAGGAAAGAGCAAACGGCAGCTGCTCCCTCCTCCCCGCCCGCAGCGCTGAGAAGCGGGGGGTACCGCTGCTGCCTTCTAAATTGGATGTGGCAGCGTAAACCAGCCCCGCTCAACGGCTTGTGCTGAGCTGGATGGTGGCGGGTTACCCGTCCGTCCGTCCGTTCAGACGCCGCCGGAACCGATGACGGCTGCTTTGGCAGTGCTGTGTGCCTGGATCCGGGGTGACATCCTCACTCCAGTCTTCGTTGTGCTGGTAGATGGTATGGGAAGTTCCCATCCAGGTAAAACGAAGAACCAGGAGCGATCAAGTCAGCACTGCCAGGCCAAGTGTGAGCGTGCCTCCGGACTGCGCGGGCTACACTTGCTTCAGTCTCCTGCTTAGCTGGCCAGGCATTCCCTAGGGATGCTGTTCGGCTCTCTGGGCCGAGACGCTTTGCGGCTGAGCTCCTGCGCCTGTAGGCTGCTGCCCCCTCGCACTCTGTGGTTTCCCAAGCCAAGACCTTAGTCCATACTCACTACCTCCCCTTTTCTCTTCACACTGTGGTGTCCTCCTCCCCGGCTCCGTGTTTGTCATTTCTTAATCCTCTTTGGAGATGTCAGCCAGAAGGTGCAGGTCCTTAACTGTCTGAAAGTCCGTGCAAGATGTGGGGTGAAGGGGACAACAGGGGAAGTTGCTGTGCTGGTCGGGGGTTCCCAACACCTGTATTTTTTCTTAGCCTGAGCCTCTGACGCTTGTGGCATGGTAGGGCTAAGGTCAAGAAAAAATCCAGGAGGTAAGGAGGCTTCTCCTGAGCTTCAGCTCCTGAGCTGTGGGTGGAGGAGGTAGGGCTGATGCGTGAATGTCTGCATTCACTTTGCCCTCTCCTGATGATAGGATTGCTGAAGCTGTAAATATTTAGGATGAAACCGGGGGTTTTTTGTTTGGTTGGTTTTTTTTAATTGTGCGATTGTTTAGTGCTAGCGAGCTGGGTACTTTGTTGTTACTGTGATGTTTTTGGTTTTTTTTTAATATAGAAATTCTGGCATAAACTTCTTGCTTTTATGTGAAGAAGAAATGTTCCAAGGTCATTGCGTTGTGTTTTATGGTGCATTTTTGCTTGCTGTGTCAGTTAGCCTCCTTTTTTTTTTTTTCTTTTTGTGACTGCCCCACCCAAAATTCCTCAAAGCTAAACAGGGAGAGAGGGTGAGAACCCATTACTGGGCTGAGAAAGTAACTGAGGTTCATTGGTGTCCCAGGCAGGGGAATACTAACACAACTCTTTGTACGGCTTTGGTAGATGCAAGCGAATTCCCCAACGTTTCTTCAGATTCATCTCAGAGGATGAGGAAGCCTACCCCATGCATTTCCATCCAACAAAGAGTAATTTCTAAAAGAATGCACTAAACAGTTCTAAAGGTTTGCGGTACCAGCTACTGGAGCTAACATCTAACTTGTCATGCTACAATTATTTTGAAAAAAATCTTCTGCTAAACCAATATTATCTTCTTGAACAGCTGTTATTTTGCAAAGTAGTATTTTATTGGATTTTTTTGTTGTGTAGCTTCAGATGACCTTAATTATAAATTAATGCTCAAGGACTTTGGACTTGTCTAATGACCGCCCTCCTGAGATTGATGAGGGATTTTCTAGTAGTCAGATTGGTTATTTTAAAGTTTGCCAGCCCTCTGTATTGCTTTTCGTGTTCTGTGTTTGCTTGCAATGTGTTCCTGGAGCCTGCACTGTTAGCCCTATCTGTAATCCCCACGGATTTGAATGGTTTGGGATTCAGTTACACCTTTAGATCACATTCTGCCTAATAGAAGTTGTGGAATATTTTCTTGTCTGTCCTCCAGGCTAAATGACATGATATTTTTGGTGAGCATCTCTTAATTACGGAATTCACTTCCTTTGGACCATCATAAAAAGAAATGAGCAATACTGGTTTATTTAAAGGATACTGTCTAGAATATTGTTTGTGGTAGTGATATTTCTTAGGGTTCATGGGTATTGTGTTTTGCTGCATGTGCTTGATCAGCAAAGAGAAGAGGTAGAAAGAGGCAGAAACAAAGGGTTTGTGAGGTTTTTTTAATACATTACATTTTTCAGATTGTATGTATTAAATGAAATTATTGCAATGTGCATTTTCTCCTCAGCTGAAGTGTTACTAATCATCTAGTAAAAAAGACAGTGTTTACCACTTATTTTTTTCTAGAAATGAAATAGGAATAAATATTATGTTAAGCTTTAAGTCCAGTTTGTATCTTGTTAAGAATTAATTTTACTCTCTTGCTTTTAGTTGAAGCATCATGTCATAATGGAGATGAAACAATAGAAACAATCGAGGCTGCTGAAGCACTTCTCAATATGGACTCCCCTGGTCCTATGTTGGATGAAAAAAGAATAAGTAAGTTTTTAATGAAAGCAAATCCAATCTGTATTTGTGTTGTTTATTTGTAAAAGAAGGAGGGATTCAGTGCAGCATGGTTGCATGGAACTGGTAGGATTATTTTGCTTCCAGGTAGCCTTTACATACATAGTTTGGATATCAGATATCCAGTGTTGTATGTAATAAAGGATTTCATTGCTATGTTAGAGTTGAACAGGTAAAGAAAGATGCAAAAATTACAGAGGGAAGGTGCAAATGAAGTCAGGTGATTTAGATTGCAGTGTTTTGTTTTCCTGATAGAGGATTAGTCTGTTTATGTTACCAAGATAAAAGAATACACACTTACATCTTCAGAGTACTTTAAATATGAATAAAAATGTGAGATCACCAAATAATTGTGCTTTTTGGAGAAGCGTGTTATGTCATTACATTTTTCTATTTTAATAGTGCTTCTGCTTGTGTAAAATGTTATTGTCACTTATATTCCATTGTCATAGAATCATAGAATGGTTTGGGTTGGAAGGGACCTTAAAGATTATCTAGTTCCAGCCCCGCTGCCATGGGCAGGGACACCTCCCACTAGACCAGGTTGCTCAAAGCCCCATCCAACCTGGCCTTGAACACTTCCAGGGATGGGGCCTCCACAGCTTCTCTGGGCAGCCTGTTCAGTGCCTCACCACCCTCAGAGTGAAAAATTTCTTCTAACATCTATTCTAAATCTACCCTCCAGTTTGAAGCCATTACCCCTTGTCCTGTTGCTACACGCCCTTGTAAAAAGTCCTCCCATTCTTTCCTGTAGACCCCCTTTAAGTACTGGCAGGCTGCTATAAGATCTCCCTGGAGCCTTCTCTTCTCCAGGCTGAACAACCCCAGCTTTCTTAGCCTGTCCTCATAGCAGAGGTGCTCTAACCCTCTATTCTTCTCTCTTGTGAAAGCCTTAAGTGTCATAGTTTTATTCTATGTTTAAATTTTTCCTGTTTAAAAAACAAAAAAAGCTTTTAGAAGTCTTTGTGGCTGTGTAAAAATACTGTTTTCCCTTTCCCTTAAGCAACTATGTTTGGCGCACCTGAAGATGATGATATAGTGGCTCCTATTACACATGTGTCAGTCACACTTGATGGGATCCCTGAGGTGGTGGAAGTTCACCAAGCCCCAGACCCTTACGCTGAATCACCAGAAACTCCAGAATTCGAACAACCAAAGAAGAAAAAAGGTAAGATACTACTGGAGACCAGCGGTGTGGAGTAGGAGAGCAGTGGGTGGTGGGCTCACCTCCCCTGTGGGTGTCTGGAACCATTCTGAGTGTCAGGTCAAAATAACTGAGTGGGCTCAGCTAGAAATACAGAGAAAGCGTTTTCTTACTGGGTAGTGTGAGCACAGATACTGGGGCTTAGACACTAACGATGTTGAACAGGTAGCAATGATGGGTTATCCTTCAGGAAAGATGAATCTCTGCTTGTTCCTATGTATGGTTTCTTCTTCAGAGCAGAATTGCAATACAAGTTACAGAGCTTTTGTTATTGTGAATCCTAAAGCACTTGAATTAGCTTTTAGCTTCAACTAAAGGTACTAGATCTGTTCAGAGTATGGCATGAGAATGAGGGGGGTTTTTTTAGATTTTCTTAAGTAAAAATGGTTTAAATTAATTTTTTAAAAATAGCTGCATTCTATAGGAAGTCCCATTTGCAGTAAATAACACACAGTGTCCACTGAGTGATGTTCCACTGGAATTGGTGCTGTGCCAAAGAGTAATGAAGTGGTGTTAGCCAGGTCTTCTGCTCCTGTTTTCCCACCCTGCTTCAGCAGGGACCCCTCAGAGGTCCTGAAGCTGATACCGACAGTGGAAGAGAGTCATGCAGTGCAGGCGGATGTAAAGTGCTGTTGTAACAAATTTAAAAAAAAAAAAAAAAAAAAAAAAAAGAAACCAAGAGAGTTGTTTCTGGAACTAATTGTGGGGCTGAATCGGAGCATGAGGACTTTGACAGGTTCCCCTGTGAAATAAAAGCCTTCCAGAACAGGGCTCCTGCTACCCGGCCATATTCCTGCTGAATGAGCGTGCGTTTGTGCTGCTACTTTTGCTGCTCCTTCCAAGTGTTGGGAGTTGTTATCTGTCAGAGAGAGCACATCGTACTGTGGAGATCCTGGGGAAGCCTCCTGAGCCCCGTGTGTGTCACAAGGTCTGGTAGGGCCGGGTGTGGGTTGGGAAGTCTCCGATTCCCGTCGGAAAGCTGAACTGAAACCGCTGTGGAGGAGAGCTTTACCAGCAGCTGCTCCGAGAGCGCTGCTGGGGAAACTACCGTGCTGTGTGCGCTACTGCGAGATAACCAACCGTAAGAGGATTTTAAACTGTTTTTTTGGTTTTGTTCTGTTCTTCTTTTTAACGTTGGCTGCCGTGCGGGTCAAAACAAGGAGCCGCTGTCTGGCAGACATTTAACCTCTCTGGCTCGATGCTTTCATACCCTCTTTTGAGTTGTGTTTCTGCTTACTCCCACTCCTTCCTCCTCCCTAGCTGCAGGTTAGAAAACCCGTTGCTTCACAGCAGATGTGTCTGTTTGTTTTTGACAGTTACATCAGATAGAAAAAATAGGAGAAAAGATGCATCAGTGTTTCATTAACTACTCGTTTTCAATGAAGTGGAGACTTCGTGAGGTAGATGGTGTGGTCTGAGTCATGCTGAAGCGTTACTTCAAAATGTCCAGGGGTTTGTAAGGCGTTGGTGTACAACAATTGCTTCAAAATGTTATTAGTTTTGTAGTGCACTTTAGGGTGATGTGCAGTGCATGGGTGGGGTTCTTTTGTTTTGGTTTGGTTTTTCAAGTGTAATCTGTTTCCCTTCCTTTGGCCAGTTTTGTGGCACAGCAAAGGACCACAGTCATCTTGTCCTATGCGTATCACTCATGATTTTATATACTTCTAGCACGTATAACCCATCAGCTAAACATACTTGTATTGTGCAGAGCGTTGCCAGCTAAATAAGCCAGAATGGCACTGCCAATTAGAGCTCCTCCAAGAAAATGTTCTCCAGAAGTGATTTCACTTCCTTTCTTTGTGGGACTTCTTGCTGCAGCAGGAGAGCTGTATCCACCCAGCTGCTCAACTCCAAACCCGTGTTCGGTGTGATGTTCGTGCTCATGAATGTCCAAGCACAATGTCTGAGCACTGAGCTGCCAAACTACAGATCAGGAAGACAGGAAAAACAAAGGGATGTCAGAGAAAGAAACTTGGAAATTGGCTGTACTAATACCTTCGGTCCTGTTCTTGCTGTGGGAGGTATTTGGCAGTAGGTGGTCACATAAGTTATATACACATTATTTTAAACAGAAACCACTGAAAACAGTGCAAGAAAGTGTACTGAACTCGTTCTGGTGCCGTATAAATTACTTAATCAGGATGAACATCTCACTGTCTAAATATCAAATTAATTTGTAGCATGAATTTCTAACCTTATGTGTTTTTGCAGCCATGGAAATATAAAAGTAAAAATACCAATTATAATTTGATTAGCTATACAAAATTACGGTAGCCCCACATAAGGCTTGCACGTTCTTCATCCTTCCTCTTTGTAAAATTCTCTCCTAAAAAGGAATTTAGTGGTAATACTCTGAAAGGTAACAAATTCATGCTCTGTTGAACCAAAGGAGGAAGCATGCTAATGTTTAATGTGCTTTCAGAAAATATCTTCTTTTAAACAAAGGAAACGTATCATGTGTGTCTCTTTTAACTATGTTTTTGATGGTATCAGTGAATGTCTGGAGATTATAGCTCACCGTGTAGTCTGAAACCATCATCTTCAGTATCTCTAGCCCAGATATAGAGCAGTAACATCAATACTTTTCTGTAAACAAGTTTCACATTCTTCACTGATTTCTAATTTTGGATGGGTTTCTGGTGGATAATTGTCCAAATAGGATGTCCTGAAGTAGTCCAGGCTGAAGAAAGAGAGCCTAGAATTGCTGCGGCAGTAGTATTCATATTTAGTAGCCTAGGTTACCCCTAATTAGAAGTGCATAAATTATATGTGAACGGTACTCATGTTTCCTGAAGTTGATGAGCAGAAGTTCAGTCATGACCTACTTGAATCTTCATCCACTGAATTTCCTCTTAAGACCTGGTCTCATTTGGACATAAGGTAATTAATGACATCAAAATAACACTCCCCACTCCTTAATGGTGTACATTTACACCTGTACAAGAGGGGATGAGCACCCAACACAGACTTCCCATGACACAACTCACAGGGGAGCGAAGCACTTTGCCAGAGTTACCCTGAGGGACTTCTGGTGCAGTAGAAGCTCATCTATACAAGAGTGACTTCATCTACATATTTTAGGGAAAACAGACACTTCTGCAGCCAATAATGGTGAGTGGAACAAAGCTGCTAAAAATGTACTCCAGTAGTTCTTTATCCTTTCATATAATGATATATGAAAAAAACAATATTGTAGGATTTCCTCCATCCTGTTTTAATTCAAATCAAGGAAGACATTACTGGCCAAGACGATGGCTAAACTTTGTGGCAAGAAAATTGGAGGACTCTAGGTATTACTAGAGTTTCCTCACTGTAGCTCTCTCTCAACTAGCTATCCCTCCTCCCCGTGCCCTCTCAAAAAAAGAGAGAAAAAGAAAAATGTGCACAGGTGGACTTAGCAAGACTGCTAATGTCAAAAAGGTGAGTGCTCCAGCCAGTGTTTCTTATTACTTCTTTATAGATACCTGGAAATCTACAACAAAGCAGACAGTGCAGGCTGGCACTGAGCACTTTTTTTTTTGTCAGAGCTAGTGAAAAGCCCTCACTCTTACTCTGCAGCAGAGCCATTTCCTTTCTAAAACAGCCCCTAAAACCAAAACCAAAAGTGGAACATCATAGTATATGGGATTGCACAGGTCTGTTGGTCTTGCCTCCTTAGGACATAAACTCTTTGGAAATGCAATAAATAAGAGAAAAAGAAAAATACTTTTCTTTAGATCTTTAGTTATGATAATATGCTCTTTGGACTAGAAATATGTTAGAGAGATCTCTGAGTCCTGTGTCTACTTGGTCTATTCTGCCTCTCAAAAGGGCAAGGATAGTACGTGAATAATTTAGGTATTGTCATTGTACTAAGGGGTCACGGCACTGCAAAACCTGATAAGATAAATGTTTATTTTTAAGAAAGTTTGGAAGGCTTTTGATTAATTATGTTACGTGTAAAAGCTGCCATTGCAGGGTAAGAGCACTAATAAAAGAATAGCTTCAAGGTTTTATATTGAAAAATACTTCAGCGTGACTTACATTTTTTTACTCCACTTATGTTTAGGCAGTTGATTTCTCAACATTTTCAAATGAATGCTCTTCATTCTTGTCATTGGTTGTAACGAACTTCTTCCTTTCAGTCTTCCTCACCAGACAGAGCCACCGTGCTTATGACTCTAAAAAGGGGTGTTTTTTCAGAGCCGGTTACTGGTTCTGCTTGTCTTAACAAATAAACAAGTGACTTTCCTTTACCTGTAGCCACTGTTGAGAAAGGTGTAAAAGACAATAGGACTGAAAAATGTTTTCTTCGCATGACAGTGTAGTTTGCTGCTGTCAGTGGAGACTTCCAGTCTACTAAACAAGCAGACAATCTTGGTTTATGCCTAAATTCCATTTTGGTGTTGAGTGAACAAGATAGTGCTGTGTGTTTTATCTAGCTTTTCCTGTTTAAACTCTTGCCCACAGTTAATAGCTTATTCTTCTCATCTTGTGTGTTTTAAGTGCTCTTAAGAGTATCTAAAAACTCACAGAAATGTCCAAGGTACATGGACTTTGGAAAAGTGAGCATAGTCTTTCCTAGAAGTACACTAAGCGCATAGGGGGACCAGTCCTGCTGTAGTAATTGAAAAAATTCCGCATAAAACTGAGCTCCCAACATACTAAACACTGAATCCTCTCTGAATTGGGGAAACAAATCTCTTCCCTTTTTAGGTCCTTGCTCTTCTTAATTTCCTTTTTTGAAAGCTGCAGCTGACTTACTGGTGGTTTATTTCAGGGAAGAAGACAAAACCCTCTCGTCCTGAGTCCCCTACTACAACTCCAAACATATCTGTGAAAAAGAAAAACAAAGATGGAAAGGGTAAGTCAAAGAGTTGTCACTGCATTTTTTAAAAGGACATTGTTTCTGAGAGACCTGTAAAAAGAGTAAGTTCACTAGTTCTGTTCTGATGTAAAAGCAGGTTTTATGCTCAGGAGAGGTTAACACCTCATCTTAAGGCAAGTAAGAGATTAGCACACAAAAATTCTTGGTGAAATACCCAGTTCCTAGGCAGAATAATGTATTTGTCACTTCAGTTGCAAGGGTTCTTGGAAACTCTTCAACCCCCTGCAGAAGCTGCTGCGTTTTGAGTGAAGGCTTGGGGAGTGCTTTGCATTGTATTAGTGTTTCTTGGGCTGTGGTTATTTTGACAGATGATCTTTGAAAACGTTTTCCATCTGTGTGTGTCTAATTCTGCATGAGGAGCTAATCAAGGCTGCCAGTTGGCAGCAGGAAGTACCAAGCCCTGAATTTTGAGGAAAGTTATAACACAGCTTGAAGACTTGGGGAGAAAACTTGGGTTTTCGATACTTCTTTCATTCCTCCTGTGTTTAAAAGGAAGAAAGAAAATAAATACCGCATCACTGATACAATAAATCATTTCCTCCAGACTGAGCCGTTCTGTAGTGCCTGTCGGCTTTGTCAACAGCTCAGTTGCTTTGCTGTTGGGTCCAGTGTCCGTGCCCGTTCCCCAGGCTGGCGTTTGAAGGTCAGCCTGATGCCCCAACCCTCGCCGAGTTCTGCTGGGCTTGGCAGGGGCTGGAAATGAGCCTCGCCGAGTCACCACAAGTGCCCGCGTGGATGCCGAGGGACTGGTGTGCTTGCACACGTGCAATACCTGCCACGACAGAAGCCCAGCCAAACCTGGAAGGCGGTGGCATAAGAATGGCCACTCTTGAAATCTCCTGAAATCCGAAAAATCGTTACACTGACAAATTAGTATGTTTGGGGTTTTTTTTAATTTTGAAGAGGGATTTTCTGTAATAACAGGGAAAAAACCCAAACTGTCAGCAGGCAATAAATATTTAACAAGTTAATGTCAGCAATTTTGAGTATGCGTTGTTCCCTTTTTTTTTTTTAAAATCTGATTTTTAAGTAAAAATGAAAGAAAAGTATCGGAGGAACCTCCAACTAGTGCTCAAAGGAAATAACAGAAAATATTAAAGTAGCTAGCCACAAAATTAAAAGGTGGAAGAGTCTAATGTTTCCACCTGATAGCAAAGACACACTATATTTCACATTTGTCCATTGTTACAAAATTGCTAATTCAGAAGGAATTAAAAAGGAACTTGTTGCCTGAAACTGCTGCCTGTTATAAAAAAGCTACAACAAAAGCATTTGTTTGGCATTTCATTGCATCGTTTTGAGGAACATAGAATTAAAGTAAAAGGGATATTAATATAACTGGCCATGGCAGGGAAGCAGCAAGCAAATCATGAGAGTTGCATGTGTCTCTGTATCCGCAACGTTCCCCTGAAGGGAATATGTATGCTGAACTACCAAGCCCTCCATATAGTTACTTGATGCAATGCACGGAGAAGACTGAGTTTTATACGTATTTCTTCCTACACCGTGACTCCGAGAAGGTTAAAAATTCTGCCTGTGTGTAAAGCAGACGTTTTTGCAGACAGTCCTCTTCACAGTGATTTTCAGTGGCTAAGCAGTGGCAAATTTTCAGACTGCCTTGATGCAGCTGAGCATTTTTAGTCTAGCCTACAACAAAAGCACCCTGGATTAGATAGATGGTAAGTGGCTGGGAATGCTCTCACTCCTGGCTGACGTTGTGTCTTGCCTAAGCAGTCTTAACCTTTGCCTTCCGGGGTATCTGAAGGCAAACGGGCTGACTGTTTTCTATAAGCTGGGAGATATTTGTTGCAAATGCAGTATTTTTTCTCTGGGGATGCTCACTTTTCAAGTTTCCACCTGCAGAAGGAGCTGCTAACATTTTGTACTGCCGGTGCTGATGACTTTGCTGAATATTTGCAAAATACAGATTATAATACAGCAGTATGGGAGTTTTAATTTATAAAATGCCTCCTTTTGTTGAAAAAAGTTCAGACTGGTGGTTATTATGAACATTGAAAAAACTGCTGGGTTAAACTGAAGCTAACAAAAGAGATGCTGTCACCTTCTGATGCACTGGGCATCGTTTTTTGTGAAACTTCAGAAATCTGCACACACTGTCCTTGCTGTGTTTTTGCACAGCTACTTGTGGGAGATGAAACTTTCATACAAGAAGTTTTTTCTTCCTTTCTCAGACTAACAACATATCACTAAGAAGCTTATGTGCAGCTTCAAGTGTCCAAAGGAATGTCAGACACCAAAAAAGCCTTTAAAAAAAAAAAAAAGGCAGGGAAAAGGGTTGCCTTAGTTATACAGGTTTAGACTCCTTAAATGTGCTTTTGGAAAAAAAGAATATGCAAATTTTATAGTAGTTTTAAGTATTCACAATCTGTGATTTTAATACTGTTTATTTATATGTGGTAAACACCAAACAGATGTGATGAATTTTCATATGTAAATGTTTGTAAAATGCTTGTTTGTAAATTTGTTTGTAAAATGAAATTTGAATGTTGTCTACCAGCAAGTGCAAGCACTCTCTGGATTAAAAAAAATAAATCTTTTTCTGAATTTTATTCTTGAAGGTTTGCCTACCTCAGCACATGCCACAGATTGCCCCATATAAATCTAATTGCTAAAAGTAAGGATTTTGTTTAGCCTTTTAAAGGATTATAACACCTGAGTTCAGCAAAGTATTTAAGCAAGGGCTTAATTTGCAGCATTTTCAGAGGATGGACCTGAACGTGTTCCTGTTTGAGGTAAAGCAAGAGCGATGGCTTCTGTAACTGGATTAGGCTGGAGGGAAGTGTATCCATAGGTGACTAACGCTGTCTAATGGTGATGCTTGGAATGAGGTGACTGTAGGTTGACTGTATAGGTTACAGACAGTGGCGAGGGTGTTAGGGCACCCAGATTATAATAATTAACAAGAATCCCTTCCCATGCCCTTGCATCATTTTCTAGTAATTTCCAACTATTTCCTAGTCTTGACGATGTATTACAGTGTATTTGTAACCAGCTTCTTAATTTTTAGATTATTTACATCATTAATAAAATACGGTCAACTAATTTTCTTTTTTTCTTTTTTTCTTCTGTGTCCTGAAATACTTCTATTTTAGGAAATACAATTTATCTCTGGGAGTTCTTACTAGCACTGCTCCAGGACAAAGCTACGTGTCCTAAATATATCAAATGGACTCAAAGAGAGAAGGGCATTTTCAAGCTGGTAGATTCTAAGGCTGTGTCCAGGTTGTGGGGAAAACACAAAAACAAACCTGACATGAATTATGAAACGATGGGTAGAGCTCTCAGGTATGTGCTTTTTTAATAAGACTGGTTTTGTTGCTTTAGCGTTCACGTGCATTAAATGCCTCATCTAATTTGTGTAACAACAGAAAAAAGCTAGTATTCTATGCATTTGGGAAATGAAGGTATTTCAGCCAAATAAATTAGCTAACTAAGTAACTCTTACTAACCTCAACCCCGAATCAATCAGTCTCAGCTCAGGCGTTTCCAGTCCTGCTGCAAAAACTGTATCTTCACAGCCTAAGTAAGAGACTGAAGATTCCAAGTGGGGCAAGCCTTTTACGTAAAATTTGAATCTCTTTCCTCCAAAAAATCCTAAATGTAGGTGTATTAATGAAATTATTTATACTTGTTGCAAATGATCCCATTTCCAATGGAAGATACGGTTTTAGAATTCAGGTCTGGTTGTGCTTCTCTGAACTTGGGTGTACAGAGAGTTTTAAAACATCTTATGTGCCTCTGCCTATTGGGCTGGGATATATCTCATATGCAAAAGACTACACAAAATAAGCAGACTTATTTTGTAAAAGTAAGCTTCACTCTTACCTACTGATTGATAATTCTCCAACTGGGCAGCTACAGCTAGGCATTTTTTTTCATTTCCCTTAATCCTTCACCTCGGTGTGTGTCATTTTAAATTGTCATATTAATTTGTAAATGTAACAGAAGAGTGCTATTTCTGTTATATTTACAAGGTTTGTTGCCATTTTGTTTGTTTGGTTTTGTTTGGTTTTTTGGCAAAAACCACCCTGTAACTTGATGTGTGTACACTTTAAACAGATACTATTACCAAAGAGGAATACTGGCTAAAGTAGAAGGTCAGCGCCTAGTATATCAATTTAAAGAAATGCCAAAAGATCTCATCTATATAGATGACGAAGATGCGAGCCCTAGCACTGAATCATCAGATTCGACTCTGCTCTCAACTCCTGTGGCCAATAGAAACCAGTCGAGCAGATCTAGAGCATCTGCAAACGCGGGAACAAAGGGAGGATCAACCACAGTGCTAAAAACAGGAAACTCGAAGCCTGCTAAGCTGAAGGAGCACGTAGAGGCTGTACAGCAGCAGACACCTGGCTTGACTTCAGAAGTTTTGAGGACAATGCAATCTCCGCAGCCAGTACATCCCACTCAGCTTTTTCGGACAGTTCACGTAATGCAGCCATTGCAGTCCCTCACAGAAGGACATGCAGCGGTAACCAGTAATGTTTCGGATGAAACGTTAAATCCCTCGGTTCAGAATATAAGGTAAGAAAGTGTACATAAAATAAAAGTACAAATAATTGTAAGTTCACTGGATGATGGCTAGACAGACTAGATTCTTTGTTGTGCTTCAAAAAAATGCTCATCTCCCATTTTAAAGTGAAATGGTGTCTTTGTGGCTGATCGTCGGAATTGGGAGTTACTACAGCATACTGGGATATGAACACTCATAAATGCTCTGCCTTTGGTGGAGGGAAGTGCATCTTCCCTGCCGTACTAGGCCTGATGCAAATCCTTTAGAGAGGAAAGATACGCAACTTCAAAATTGCTATCATCAGTTCTGTCCCGCAGCAGAGGCCATATCTTTGTCCCTCTGCTTTTTCACTATGTTTGGTGCCTTCACTTTTGAATTATAAAATGCGGGTGTGTCTGCATGATCCCTTCAAAAAGATTTTCCTTCTTGCTTCTTAGTTTTTCTTCTTGAGAATTTGTCATCTCTCTCATCTTTCGTATTGCCCCCAGTTACAAGGGAAAGCTCGGTGTTACCTATTCTAGCATTTTGCTGCTGTTACAAGAGCATGTTCTTTTAATTTAGGAAAACAGTTAACAAGAACAATCTCATGAGAGCTGTGTATCTGCAGACTGTTTTGGGAGACAGTCATGCTTCCATGCTTGAGTTATAAGTCAGCTGGCTAACTCCACACAGGGTTTAAGCATCATGACTCCTTCCCACCTACCCATTAGTAGCAGCATCCTAGTTGAAGAGGCTTTAAAAACAATCACTTAAGCTTGGTTTTACCCTAGCCTGAGGGTGTCCCCTGATGGAGCTTTTTCATCTCCACTGATGACAAAAGACCAAAACCAAAAAAATGTTCTTGTGATCTAGGCCCCTCACAGGAATGTCAGGGTTGTATATGGTGATTCTGGACCAGGAAAGGTTCAGGATATAATTCAGGAGCCACACATTCTTAATGAATTACAAATATTGCATTTTTTTTGAGATTTGCTCTGTTAACATCACTGTTATAGTGGTTATAATTTTGTGCTGCAAAATGGCAATAATGCTCTTTCCTGCTCCCTTCCTCTATTCTTTCCTTTGAAAATTACATCCAGAGTCACCAATAGATTTGGAGTGGTACTGACTGACTGGGGTTAACCGTGCAGTTTTGTCAGAGAGAAGTAAGTAATCAGACGAAATAATTGCTTTGTTTCCAAAGAAGTAGTTTCACACTCCCATCTCTGCTACTAGAGGGATGCTGGAAGAGCTAGTCAGTTATTAAAACTCCACTTGACGTAAAAGGAAAATCCAGAATAGCACTAACAGCTAGGTTTTTCAGAAGAACTGAAAGAACTACTGAAACTCTGTATCAGCCTTCAAGGACTGCTTAAACAGAATCAATAAGAAACGCTTTAGGAGATAAGAAAGTAGTTGAGGAAGCTGAAGACTTATATACAGGAAATGACAACTCAAGACTGCAGCTTCAATCAAGAAAAAAAAATTATATTTTCTTTCCTTGGGGTACAAAACCCCCAAACTTCAGAATTATCTCTGGGGTACTAGTTTGAATCCAGGTTGTTTTAAGTTTCCTTAAAAATTATGAAATGTTTTTATTTGTGCTCCAATGTAAAAAATTCACGCTGGAAAGAGAAATTCACTGGTTAGTAAAGGCTGCAAGGGAATAAATACATGGGGCCATAAAAGCAAAACTCTTTTTCATAGTTTCTGCTAGGCACTGTAAAACAAACTGAAGTTACCATTTTTAAGTAGACCATATGTTTTCATTTGTCTTTTAATTCTAAAATGCATGATTTGATATAAAATTTGTTTAATGTTATAACCAACTAGAACTAGTTTAAGATGCACATAGGGGAGGGAAGGGTTATATTTGATCGGAAGCTTATGCGAAAGATAACCATGAAGAATTTGACAAAAAAAGAATCAGTTTTGGAATTAATTTAGAAAAGTAATAAAAGCCTGCATCAAGGTGAAATCTTGTTAGCTTTTAAAGCTTAGGCACGAAGCTACTCTGTACATTGCAATCCTATCATTTCAGGGTTGATGAAAGATTTAATTACTTGTAAAAATTGACTAGGGCAATATAGTGAAAGGAAACAAGTACAGACATAATTGAAGCTATACAGTATCATTACAGTCAGTAGAACGATGCTATTAAACATTAATAGGGGAAAGTCCAGCAGTTTGTGGAGTTAAATAGCTCTAGGTTAGACCTACAATAGATTGTATCTCAAAACCAATAGCAAGAGTATAGATGGTATAAAAAATGGCAACAACAAACAGAAGTATCTTTAAGACCTAATAGGGCAGGCAGGCAAGAAGTCCAGCCTAACGTTTGGAAAGCTGCTCAGTGACATTATGACATCCAGTTATTGCATTATGGCATTTCACAATCGGACCTTGGGCAATAAGTTAAGGGGAAGAAAGCAGAAGAGATGATACATGTGTCAAGTTCCAATGAAGTAAAAGCCTTTAATGCCTTAGAGTTCTGTATTGCGTCGGTTCTAATCTCGTGTTTGTAACTTAAAGCATTATTCTACAGAGTCTTCAGTTGCACTTTTCTTAGCCAAGATGACAAAGTGTCTCAGATGAAGGGGAAAAAAAGACCTATCAGATCTTTTCAGTGGACTACGTAACTCCTGAATGGTATAGAAGTATTGCTAATTAAGACAGAATGTACTAGGTTGTCTGAGCGTTAGAGTGAAAATAAAAACCACAACCCAGATTTTTTTGGTGTGCTTTTTACAAGGATGGTCCAAGCTGCAAACCAAGATGCTGAGGAGTCCTGTGCAGTAGTCACTACCCATTCCAGGCTCTGAAAATACAGTTTATGACAGATACATTTCTGCTCATTTTCAAAATACAGACTTTAAATAGTTTGGTGAGGTAGAAGGACACACTGAACATTTTGTTGGAGCATATGTTTTAGGTCTTGTTTTATAATAAGGCTGAAACAAAGGAACTGGATTTTGGGGTTTACTTGTTCAGGCAGCCATAAATCTCTAGCAGATGAACGTGTTTGTGTACACGTTCTGAATTGCTGCAGTGGGGCTTCCATAGGGGATGAAATGAATGGTCTACGTGATTTGAAAATGTACAGCACGTATGATTGCCATTATAGAATAAGAGCGCACAAACCTTTTGATGTATGCATGCTCTCTGTAGGGTTGTGGTTGGAGACACTATAGCAGTTTTATAAGGAAGCATGAGGACAAATAGCAACATTCATTGCCATTTTCTGTTCAGAGGTTGGGGCACATAGATAGTCAAGGTCATTTTGGTGAAAGGGCAACCAGGGTTTGGGAATGATCCGCAGAAGTTTTTCTGACGTGCTGGTTAGTGGTCGGGCTCTGCCTGGAAGCATGAACATCTTGGACCCATCTAATTTGTCTAAACGCAATGTAGCTTCTGAAGTTTGATTCATATAAATGTTCTTCCCGCTTCTTCATGGAAATAAATGTTCTTCTCTCTGCAGCAATTTGCTTCCGTTGTGTTGTGAGAAGAAAAAAATTAACCACATACTATAGAGAAAATACTGAGGATTTTTGAGGTCAAAACAATTGGCTTCATAACACATAGCCATATCTTTCATAGAAGAAATCTGAACATGCATCTTCTCTGCTTGGAAAAGAATTGTATTTGAAGAGTGTGGTGAGGGGCTCGCGTCACCATCCTCCCCTGCGATAGGTGGCATCGTCTGGTAAAGTCGACTCCCAGAGCACCACTAGGAGAGCGCAGCAGCCGTGCCCCACAATTCTTTTTGTGTTTCTCAAAGAAATGGACGGTGAAAATTGGGGGTTGCTCTTTGCAGGAGACAGGCAGTGGCTTTGTTTATAGCTTCACAAAGCTCATGTAGAGTTTTGTGTAATTTGAAGGGAGGGTAGTGTCCTACTGCGAAGTGGAAAGGTCTTGTCTTTTGGATTGCTTTTGAGGAGCTTTTTATAGAAGTTTTTGGTGCTGCTGTATGCAGGAGACAAGAAGTGGCCAGGGGAATATGGCTTTTCTTCAGCACTAGCACTTGAACAAAAAGGCAGTGATGTGGTGCTAACCCAGACTTGGGAAATGGGGCAGGAGCAGGGTCAGGTCATGCAGACTGGGTTTTGCGGACTGGAGAAGACACCTGGCATGCCCAGTGGGAATATCTGGAATTGCAAACTCACTGCAGGCTTAACCACTCTGGCTCAAGCACAGTTACTGCAACCTCCAGTCATGTAACTGGGAGCTGAATTTGGCACATGTTTCCAGCAATAGGACAAAAATCAAAATGCCTCTCTGGATGAGATTATTTATTTCTAACTTTTACCAATGAGCCAGCTTTTCTAAGGGAGGAAAAAAAAAAGTCTTTGATTCTAATACTTGTAAGATTGTTCTGTTTAAACTAGAATAACTGACACAGGTTAATAACTGGTTTATTGCAGTAATTGTGTTTGAGCTTGGAATTTGGAGGCACTAAAGTAGGCCTTGGATTCAGCTCCATGTTCATTGGGTCATTCTGAGCATAAAGGGCATCCCTTTATTTATTTACGTTGCTCCAGAAAGCGTACATCCTGTAAGGCTAGGGACTTCCCTTGTCACAAGTAGTCTTAGACATCATACAGGGCTCTAAGGTGCCTGCATTTGGGCAATTAAACTGCTCCCTTAAATGTCTAGGGCTGCAGATAGACATGCATTTTCATTTCCCTTTAATCTAGAGTAGTAGTGGTTCAAGATGGAGTGTCTTCTGCATGGAGCGAAAAGAGGTTCTGATGTTACTAATGGTTCAGAGAAGATCATAATGTGAGTAATATAAATTATATGTCTCTGTTTCTTGTTGACTGTATGGGACATAGCTGACTCTTGTAGCTGGTAGCTCTGTATACCAAGAAACTTGCAATTAGCTGACTGCTGGCAGATCCTGTGCAACGCTGTAGCAGGATTCAGGTTTTAAATGCAATGTTTCTATCAAAATTCAGTTTATTGTTTCTTTTCTGTATTTTCAAGTTGTCATTGTGGTAGCTTGGACAGAGCATGTTAGAAGACCAGTATCCTGACTCTCTTCTGTAGCTGGGGTCCACAGAGGACCAGTGGGATATGCTCTGTGTTTCACTTCTGGACTGGAGAACTGCTACATGATGAATCAGCCACACCTTTCAGCTTGACCTTTTTACAACCTTTGGGGTAGAAAACGGTGCAGTAATTCATCCTGAAGGTGACACAAGCGTGGACCACAGTGGCAAGATCCTCATTCAAGAGGAGAAGGAAGTAGCTGAAGGTGAATCGTGTTCTTTCTAGGCATGAGCATTTTGTGTGAGAATAGTGATGAAGCCAACAATACGCCAACACACTGGATTGTCCCAATAAGCAGAAGGAATTACCTTTGAAAGTCATGTCTACCCCGAGCAAACATACGCTTTCTGCTATTGTTCCATTATGTGTTTCTGTGTCCAGGCTATGATGTATTGGTGGTCTGACTGCAGCTATGCCAATGCTGAAAAACAGGCAAGATTTGGCTAGCATGAATTTATCAGCTCTGAAAATGTGATTACAGCTGCTATTTCAAATGAAGCGTCTTCACCTTGTGCCATGTACAGACGTTGGCTTGTGTGAGTTGTATGGTGAATGTCACAGTTGTGTTCTGTAATCGTACTTTTACACCCTTATCTGTATTGGTTTTACTTGAGATCATGTAACCATGCGTGCACAGGAAGGCAGTCTGGCGCCGTCCTACTGAGGTTTTGCATTGACCCTCTGCTCTCATTCCTTTTTCCCTGAATAACAATGAAAGTCAAATCTCCATGATGTCGGCTAATGTTGTAGCCCATCACTCCTCTGCCGTTCCTATAGGTTTGCTGAATAAAAACCATCACAGGTGTCAGTCTCGGTAAAGAGCTCACTAGGACTCCCTGGGACTTGATGCGGAACATGAGCGAAGGGGTATGATGCCAGCTGAGGACTTCTAGATAACTGGAAACAACTCCTGGCTAATGTTTGGAAGGCCTTACTTTCATCAGCCAGCATTGGTGCACGTGCTTTGGTTCTGTTTGCAGTTAGACATTAGTCTTCCATCAGTGCAACAAGTCGGGTCTTCATGCCTGCAGCAGCAACTCTCCAACACACCAACTAGCATGTGCCGTTGGATCTGGCTCACCGCTACTGCAGCCTTCCCCAAAGGGAGGGAAGCAGGTGGTTGTTGCAAAGAGTTGATCTCTCTCATCTCTCAAGTGAAGGCTTGACTGCGTCTCCGGTATGAGGATGGTGAGGAAAATGCCGTTCCTGGTGGTGGTGTTGGTCAGAAATAGGCTGATGTGATCTCAGTGGACTTCTACAACAAACTCTCATTAAGCTTACAACAGGATGTGTTTCTCAGGACACATTTCCAATAGGGACAACTTCTATCACATTTGCTGTGACTTTCGTTGTAACCAAACGTTTTGATTGGATTTTTCCTGCATCTGAGAAGACCTTTTCTTAGGCCCATTTCTGTGGTAGGTAGGAAGAAGGTTGTTTATGGCAAAAGGCACTTCAGAGTCATCTACACAGATTGGTTTTGTTTCCGCACAATGAGAAGCTGTCTGCGGGAGCTCTCTTTACAGGTCTTTGGCACTGTCGAAAGAGGTGGGTTTTCTGCAGGACTCTGTTAGTAGCAAAGTTTCTGAGTTTTAGTTCAAGTGAGTGTGCAGTTTTCAAAAACTCTGAAAGACTGGAAGACTGTGTGGGTCGGTAAAAAAGACAGCAGACTTGAGAGTTGAGTCCTCTGTCTCTCTCCTCATGACATAAGAGATTATCTTGTCCAGGCAAAGAGCTAGACAAGAACAGGCAAGTTCTGCCCTCCCTTTGGAGGAGGCTGTGTTCAGACTGAGTGTTCAGACTTTCTACCTCTCACGGACATCTCCCCCAAGACTGCGTAGCTGCTCCTGTCCGCATGGCTTGTGCTGTAAGAGGGCCAGTGGCTATGACGGCGGTACGCTGGGGTGCAGTATTGACGGGATTGTTGACAACTGAGGGTGACGTACAGGAGCACAGCTGTGGAGCAGTTTGCAGTGACAGTAGAGCTCCAGAGTTGCACTTGGCGGGTGTTTCCCGTAGTCGCTCAAGAGAAATCGCCTCTCCACTGAGGCATCTGAAGTGGTTCTAACAAGGGTATCCCACCCCTTCACCTCCCTCGCTCTTCCTGGCTTGATGGAATGAGTTGTTTGCAGCCAGTTAGTTGAACAAATGGGGAAAGTCCCTGGAAATTTGCCTGTTTATCTCAAGGCCATTGTTTCCCCTATAGCTGTAGGTTGAACAATGTGTATTTTGGAGAGGGAATTCTCTGCTACCTCTCTCTGTGTATTTCTTAATATTGCCATGTTTCATTTTCTTATTGTGTTGTGAAATACTTTGTTTACCTTGGCTTGTAGCCTCAATATTTTTTTTTTTATATCTTCTCCCTTTCTCCATTTCATAAATTTCACATAAATTACTATGAATAAACTTGGTTTTCCCACCTGTCACTTATTGTTTACTTTATCACTAGTTACCTCGTGATGAGCTAATATGATATTGCACAGGTCTAGGCTGTTAACAGTACCAAGTGGACCAAGAAACAGATGATCATTTTGTGCCAAGCTAAAATGACTTCAGAATTTTTGTCGTTCTTTTTTCAGTTGTAACCAGATTGGTTTATGGCAGCATTTCCTTTTCGTCACTGTTACTCAGTGTTCTTGTTCTTTTTGTACCCTCAGCAGGAACTTTTAAAGTAATCACCCAATACATTTGTACCTTAGAGTAAGAAGGGTGTTAGCAAATTGACAGTGAAATTCAGAAGCATAGTAAAATGTTCAAAGCACCCAAAATAATGTAGCCCAGTGTTAACAGATCACCTTAAGTAATGTGTACTTTTTTGTTTTGTAAAACAGGCAAAATGATTAACCAAACCTGTATTGCTTTCAGTGATATTCGAGGCAAATAGTTCAAGCAGATAGATTTTTAGTTTGTAAACAGAGTTGTCTGTGGTCTTACCAATTAAGGCAAATGTCTTGTCCGGCGACTATTAGCATAAATAACAATGTGTATTTATGGTGCTGTGTGCTACTTAATCCCGTACTTGTACAGACATGTGCTGCGTGCTTTCTCTGTAGCGAGGTCACGCTCTGTGCGTGTGTGTACATGTACGTGTGTATCATATATACGTATCTTGACTGATGGAGAAGATAGAGCATCTGGAGTAAACTGTTAGTCACAGTGTGATGTACAGGTATGGGACTTGCTTTCAGGAGAAACAGAATGGCTTAACATCAATATGCAAATACTAATTACAGTGTGCTAAGACAAACAGTCTGGTTGGGTCCTCTCAGAGCTGTTGCTCATACTGCTTTGCAGAATGCTTTCTGCGTTGATTGGATCCAGTTCACACTTTCTGAGGTTGTCCTTTACAGCCATTTAGCAGCCAAAAGCTTTTATTTTCACTATTTTGTTTTAAACCAAAACAGCTAAAGATCAGAAGGTAGCTTCAAGTAATACTTGGATGGTGGACCAGCACATGCTAGCAGCTTCAGCTGTTGCTTTCAAAACTGCATCTGTTGAGTTGATCTTAATCCTTCAGGCTCAAGTAAGTTTCTTCATGGATTAAAGAGCTGGCTTGGTATCTTGGTATTTTGCTGTTTTCTGTAGACTTCCCTGGGTTGAGCTGTATCTATGCGACATTTTGATTTTACTGCAAGTTTGTTTAACTGCAGGTAGTTAATTTTTTAAAAAATTATGTTGTGGATGCCCTCATCCTGTCATTACTTTTGAGACAGACATTTGTGATTTTTCCATGAAGGTCCCAGGGGAATTACTAGGACGGGGTGGGGGGAAAGAGTTAGCACTGATAACCCTTAGCAGACTTGGCGTGAGCCTCGGTGCTGTCATTCTGAGCCTTGCACTTTAAGCTTGGTTGCTGCTCTTTCCTGTGCAGCACCAAGTTGTCCAAAAGTAGGAACGAAAGAAGCCATCACTCTAGTTGGTGCTTCACCTGCAGCCAGCCCCCATTTCCATGAGCTTCTTCCTTGGGCTGTCTCCAGTTGTGTGAAACAGGAGCTCAAGATTGACTGTGGTGTTGTTGCATCGGATTTTGTGTCCTGGTTATTACGGCCTCCATGATGAGACCTGCATGGGAGCCGTATGGGCAAGGATTTGGATTTGTTTGCTATAGCAGCATTCCTGGGTACTGCAACCTTCTTTCTTGTGAGGAAGAGAAAGCTACAGATATAGATTTTGTTCCTTTTATTACCAAGCCACATAGGAGGTGGGGAAAAGATGGCCTGAAGCAGGGACTGGCAGCTGGAGGATGCTCAGGGAGTACTGATGTGCTCTGAGCCCGATACCAGCTGGATTACTGGAGCTGCTCTTGCTGGCGCAATCTGTGGAGCACAGCTAGAGGCGTTTCCCAGAGGACTGAGCTCAGAGGGACCGGGGAAATCCGCTGCAAATATTCTTTCACTTGTCTCTGCTGCTGTACTGAGCAAGGGGGAGTGCAGTTCCCTGGGCAGTTGGATTACTGCCAGCAGCAGCAGCATCTGCCCCGTAGCTTCAGTGTCTCCTAAGTCCTGCTTTGGTAAGCTTTATTGTAACTCTGACAGCCAGAGCACACTTTAAAATTGAAGTTTTGAATATGCTGAGTCTGATTTGACTGGTCAATGGTCAAACACTGGCATCTGAGGATTTTGCAGAGCTGTAAAAAATAGGTACAACGTCGAAAGGAGGACATTCCCTGGTAAATGCATAGTAAGCAACCCTTCCAGCATATCTGAGGACCAGGCTTCAGAAGGAAGACCCTGCAGTATTGTGCATGGACTTGAAAGTACAAATGTTGACAGCAAATCACTTTCCATCTAAAGTGATTTCAGCAGGGGTAGAAATAAGCGAGGAGGAGGAGAGAGAGTTATTTTTGGTTTTGGTCTGTCAAGCATGTCCAAGAGAACACAAGGGAGAGCTTAAGACTAAAAAAGGGGAGGAGGGCAAGCAGGAGGACACTGAAGAGAATCAGGAACGTTGGAGAGAACTTTGCAGGACAGGCAGAAGGAAAGAAAAAGATTGTCAGAGACAGGGTGACATGGTGGGCTGCAGCAAGCTGTGGGAGGGTGTGGAAGCAGTTACCCATCCCTTCCTCTTTCCCTCCCCTGGAAATCATTTGCTTCACCAGAACTAGTTGTGGTTTGGGAGGGTTGTTTGTTTGTTTGTTTTGGTTTTATTTGCATGACTGGAGTTTAGGGGTTTCAGCCATATCTCTTAAGTCATCATTGTCCGTTGTAGCAGTTGTGCACTTCAGCAATATGGCTGTTAATTCTCTAGCGTTGCCCTCTTAGCTGCACATACAGAGAAAGTAACGTGGTATCCAAGTCTGTGAGCCTGCAACTAACGGGATAATCCTAATTTAAATTGATGTTTTGGAAGCAAATTCTGTTCAGTTGCTTTACTAGAAGGTGTGTACAAGCCTGGCAGACAGAGAACTGTGAGTCTGAGAAGGTCCTGACTCAGTGTTACAGTGCAGATACTTTTGCATACGGGTAAATGTATATACCGATGTCAGGAGAATTGCGCAGCCTGACACAAGAGTTATTTAGGCTCATGACTTTGGAAACCTTGTGAAATTGGTGGCAGATATGTAATGGGTCATGCTCGTGATGTTGGTTGATGCCTGAGAAGGAGATCTTAGATGCGATTTTGAAGTTTTTTGATGAACTACAGAGCACCTCACAGGCAGGCTGTTCAGTTGAGTGATGGTAGTATCATGCAGGCCGGGTACCTTTACTTTGGGAACTGTGTTGCTGAATTCAGGGGTCAGGTCCAGTTCTCATTTTATTAGGAGAGCGACTGCTACCTCTTCTGGAACTGTTGGGTAAATGAAAACTTGATGATGACAAATGATTTTTCAAGAGTAAACCTATAATTATTTTTGAAAACTCAGCATGGAAGTGTTCTGACCCTATCGTCTTTTCTCATCTTAATAGGACTTTACAGACTCCAACTCAAGTTCCAGTGGTGGTTTCTCCTGGAAGCCAGCAGCTGCATACTGTAACACTCCAGACAGTGCCTCTTACTACAGTGATAGCCAGCACAGATCCAGCCTCAGCAACAACGCCCCAAAAATTCATTTTACAAGCCATTCCTACTTCACAGCCCATGACGGTTCTTAAAGAAAACGTCATGCTACAGTCTCAGAAGCCAGTCTCGCCTCCTTCCTCAATTGTGCTGAGCCCAGCACAGGTTCAGCAGGTGCTCACCAGCAGCGTGCAGACAATTTGCAATGGAACAGTCAACATGGCTTCCTCTCCATCCTTCAGTGCCACTACCCCCGTGGTAACATTTTCGCCTAGCAGCTCCCAGGTGGTAGCTCATCCCTCGGGCACGGTGATCACTTCAGTTATTAAAGCACCAGAAACGAAACAGATTGGCGTACAGGGAGTGGTGAAAGAAGAAGACAGTGACAAATTAGATGATACTGAGCAGTCGGAGCAGAGATTCCAGCAGCAACCGTTTGTGATGGTAGTGTCCAGTTCGAATGGTTTCCCATCTAACGTGCAAGTGAAGCAAGAAAACGAGCCATTGGAACCCAATTCGTATTAATAAATTAAAAAAAAAAAAAAAAAAAAAACCCTGTGGATGATTATTTTCATAAATGTGATGGGACCTTTTCAGTTATGTATATATGATTTGATTCTGAAGCAAGATGTTGCAAAGCTACTTAATTTCTGCAGTTAATTGTTAGAATTCATGCTTTAGAATGGATTTTGATTTTCTATTAATTGCTAAATGTTATCATACAAATGAAATTATATATTACTCATGTTTCAAAATACAGGCATGAAGGAACATGCTTTTTACGCTATGAAGACTTTCTCCTGAGGTTGTTGGCCAAAGTTTCAGACTTCTTACTGTATCTTTTCAGTCTGTTGCCGATTTACATTGCAGTAACGTTATTATAACCTTTTCTGTTTAATCCGTACATGTATCACGTAACTTTTGAAGCAACAGTTACTTTTAGTGGGACATTTTCATTCCATGTGTAAGAATTTTTATGATCAAGTATCTGTTTCATACTGGCGAATTACGCCAGTTTTAGACTTTGATAACCAGGTATCCTCTTGCATTTTTTGCAGCACAAGCTCTTGTGTGTGCAAAATGGAATATACACTCCTATTGAGAGTACATGAAACATTTATTCCAGTAATGGACAATGCCACGTCTATATTTTATATGAAAACATCAGATATATTTAATTACAGAAGCTAACAGCATCACTACAGGTGCAAGCGTTTCATGCCATTTTGCGACTATGAAGCTTAACAATCTTGCTTTCTACTTCAGATTATTTTGTAAGGGGGGGGGAAATGAAATATAAATTTATGCAGGTATTTGGAGATTAATACTGCTAAGAGTTCTTTTTTTTGATTGTAAATAATGTACATTCAATGTCACAAGGAAGTTTTTTCAGCTAATTTGTTTCCATACAAATTTTTGATAGATGCAAATAAGATCATTATGTTTAGAGGTCTAATGTTATATGTATTCATATTACAGAGTGAATTTGTATTTAAAGACAAATTTTTAAATGATGGAGCCCTCTGAACCTTGGGTCCTTGTCTTTTGTATTTTTAATTGGTTTATTATGAAAATAAATCAAGTGAAAAACATTTTTCTGTATTTACACTGAAATGTTTTTTCTATTATTATGTTTTGACCATCACAACCACAACCAACCAAAATACACTGAGAAACAGGACAACGTGATTAATCAGTGTAGGTCTGTGGTGGGACACGGACAATTAATTAATCACTTCCAAACTGACTGAAACACACCCAGCATGCTGTTGGGTACCCTTTGAAATGGCAGTACTCTATGTTTTTGTAGTTCAAATGAAAGTTCAAGTCCAAGAATGGGACTTGCACTTCTCCTTTTCTGTCCCAATACATTACAGATAGCCCCAAACTTAACACGATTCCGGGTGCCATTCATCACAAACGCTGTTGTGTGTAACACAACTGTTGGCCCAAACTACTAGGGCTTCAAAACCTGACATACTGTGATGTTTCAGTAGAAGCTGGATTAAAAATAAATATGATGCCTAGTAAGATTAGTGGAATGTAAAATTAAAAGAAATAGGGCTTTCTGTGATTGAATTCATTTAGGAGTTTTATTGATTAGCTCATAAGGTTAAATTGAAAGACAAGCATATGAGTACTAGAAAAACTAACTCATGGCAGCAGAACTGTGGCGGAAATGCTTTGGTCTAGTTGAACAGAAGTAACTACATATTGTACCGAATACACGGTTCTCTGCTACAGCTGCCCTGTTTGGTTCTTGGAAGTTGAAACCACCCTGTTTAATTCAATGTTTCTTCCCTCTGACTCCCAGGCCGTCGGGCTTCCACCTGCACATCCGATGCGCCTCACCTTGTGTTCAGGAAGGCTGGCCGTACCCAAAGCAAAGCCCCTGCTGCCAGCTGACCCTGGTTGTTTATCTAGCAGCAGGGGAGCACTGGCAATACTGTTAGGAATGTGGTGGATAAGCATTGAGGACTCTTACCTGGCACAGTTCTCATCCCGAGGGCTGTTTCAGATAGATGAAAGCACTGGAGAGGGAGGCTAGGTTTTTGGGGTTTGGGGTTTTTTTTAATCAGGCTATAAAACAGGGACTTCTTCCCATAGTACAATTATTTCATAATACTAGGAAACCTGATGTGTTAATGCGTGACTGACATTTTGGAAAAGTGCGGAAGTTGTTTTGCTGATTTACTGGAAACGTGATAAAAAGAGAAAACAACCCCCCCACACCTTAAAAGTTACAACTTTGCCAACAAAACCTCTCGCCATAGATGCAACTATTATGAAGGGAAAACGATTTGTCACTGTAGTTTGTCAGTTGGAGAAGTGGAGAAAACCTCCAGCAGATGGTGATGTGTCTCCAACAGGTAACCTGTCTCCAACGGCAGATGGTTGCGTAAAGGACAATGACTCCACGTCCCTCAGGCCCCAGTCTGCCAGCCGGGTGTGTCCATAGCTCCAGCTCTCCTTGGCAGGGGAAAGGATGGGAGAGGCTGAAAGAAATCAGTAAAAGGAGGGCTCGCGATGTGGAGTCAGCGCAACTCCTCCCCGCTCACGGCTGCCTTTGTGCAGCCAAACGCCATCTCTATTCCCAGCCGCTGCTGGCTCGGAAGGAAAACACTTGAGGCCGCCGTCCTTTTCTCCACGCGTGGGGGGCAGCGGGTGGAGGAGAAAAAGGCACTTTTCCCCGAGGCGTTTCACGGAAGGCCGGGCGGGGAGGAGCGAGGGAGGCCTCAGTTCGCCAGCGCTGCCTCAGGGCCGAGCCGGAGCCGCCAGGGGGCCGGCACCCTCCATGCTGGGGCCAGAAGTGGCGTCTGAGCCCGCCGCCACGAACGCCTCAGCCTTCACCCCCGCTTCCCCTCAGGCTGGCACCCCAAATGGCGGCTGCGCGGCCCTGGTTTGGGAAGCCCTGACCCGCCGTGCGGGGCAGCCGAAGCGCCGCCATCTCCCTCAGCGCCGCCGGGAGCGGAAGAGGCGGGCGGAAAGGGCTTCGGAGCTCCTCTGCCACGGCCGCGCNGGCCGCCGCCCCCCCCCCCCCCCGCCCGCGCCTCCCGCTCTATAGCAGGAAGAGGAAGCGGCGGCGGCGGGCTCAGCCTGGGCCTCCATGGCCGCCCCGCCCGGGCGGAGCTTGCGGGCCCGGCTCGCCCCTCCGCATCCCGTCAGTCCTTGCGCGGCTGCGGCCTTGGCGTTTGTGGCGCGGGCGCCTGGGCCTCTCCAGAAGTTTNGGTGAGGGCCGGGCCGGGCCGGGCCTTGCCCCCCGGCGCTGTGAAGTTTGCCGGGGGGGAGCCGGGGCGTGCGGCCCCGCCGGGAGGGCTGAGGGGAAGGAAGGGCTGAGGCGGCGTGCGGCTGCCCTCGCTGCGAGCCCCGAGGGGGGCAGGAGGGTTGGGGGGCGGGCAGGGCTTCTTTCCCCTGGAAACCTCTCCGGTGCGCGGTCCGGCTGCGGAGGAGAAGGAGTTCGGCGCAGTTCTGTCAAAATACTTGTGCTGCCTGTGTTGCGAAGAAGGGAGAAAAAAAATACCTAAACTACCAGCCAACCAAAAAAACCTTCTGTGTAGATAGATGGCACTTCAAATAACGACAGCAATTGCAGTTTGCATTTTAAAAAACAGCTTATTGGAGTGATGTATTCAGTCTTTATCAGTTTTTATTCTGCCCGGCTCTGTTTTTAGCTCTTTCTCTGTTTTGTAGGGACCGGAACTGATTTTCATTTCACCTCGACACAACAAATAAATTTTGTACAGTGAGAACAATCATTCACGGGAGCAGCCTCCCCAAGGACGTGGGCAGGGTCCCAGTCACTGGAGGTGTTCAGGACCGGACTGGACAGGGATCTAGATAACCTCAGCTGGGCCTTTCCAGTGAAAGGTTGGGCAAAGGTGGTCTTTTGAGATCCCTTCTCGCCAGGCCTGTGCTGTGAATCTATGATTTTCTCCATTAACGTGTATTAATGTGCTTTCACAGGTTATTTTTACTTAAAATGCAGGGTTAACGAGAAGACAGAACTGTAGGGTGGATAAATATTTAGCATACTTGGACGGGGAGAGGATGTAAATGGTTCATTCTGCTTGAATAGAGTAGGTGGTAGGAGCATAAGATGATTGTGAATTGTTTTTCCATAAAGAAAATGGTGAAGATGAATCTTACAGTTCTTTGGGGTTTAGGATGTAGCTTATGAAAATTTTTCAGAAGGTAAATGATACCTAGAAAGCAGTTTGGAATAACCAAATATATTTGGCATAGTAAAACTAATTTAAGATCTGAAAAAAAAAGTAAGTTTCCCATTGTGGCTGGGGAGAAAAAAACAAAACCAAAAGGTCTTTGGATGTATTGAAGAACACTGTCAGAATATGCATTTAGTTTTTCTCTGTATTAACACACTTGCTCTGCTTTTCTAGTTTATATTTCAGGTTTTTTGTACATTCAGTGCTTCAAAACAATACGTAGCACATTCTGTAGGCGTTGTTTAATATTTGATACAGTAATACTGGTGTCACTCGTGTAGCCTTCTTTAAAAGTACTGAATTGAGTAGGCATATTGTGCATGATAATCTCTGCTCCTAAGTCTCATAGTGCAATGTAGCATTTTGCTGACTTCAAAGCTTGGATCTACAGGCAGTACACCATGTTTGCACAACATTAGGTGTGGTCTTTCAGCTCGTGTACTTAATATTTCTACTCTGGGACATGATACCCTATAAATGGTTGTTGTGTAATGCTTCCACACCTGAAGCGTGGCATGGTGTTTCTGCACTGTGTCATCAGGGCTTTGCAGTCCTTTAACTCCTGGAGAGCATGCTTCGGCTTTCTGCACCTGGGTCTGATACAACTGAAAGGTCATCATCTGTCTTTAAATACGGTTTGAATGATAAAGCTGTGAACTCTTTAATGACTTTTTTGTCATTTTAAGCTGAAAAACTGGTTTACTGTGTGGAATTAGGATGTTTTCTATTTCCATTTCACATATAAAATGCTCTGCAATGCAAGTGGTGATGATTTAGGAGACAACCAGGACTGTATGTTAAAACAAATGTTCATTGACTTTGTTCTGGTGAGGTGTTCTGCCAAATGAGAAACAAGAGTGGTGACCTCCTTAAATTCAGGCACCAGTGATTCAAGAGACCCAGAGCACCTTTAATTCTTACAAAGTCTTACCATGAGCATGGAAGGACGTGGAAGGTCCCAATGTATTTAGAAACAGATTTGCAACTTGGTTGCCTGGTAAGGGCCTTTAGAGTAAAAGTACGTGGAAAGCAAGTAGTTGAGTGTTTGTGGGGACTAGGTCTAAGCTTGTTCTAAGCAACTGTTGCTGATGTCCATAATTCGGAGTTCCTGTGGCTAGTCAAGTATTACTTGGCTGTCTTCTCAAATAGCTGTTGTAGGAGTAACTTCTTTTCGTGTGTGTGTCTGAATGCGATGTGACAAGCTACTGACAAAAAGAGCTGGACTGGTTCTAATCGGTGTTTCTGTCGTCAGCGTAACTCACAGGAAATAAAGTTTGGAGTGAGAGGTGGCCTGTCACAGAAGTGACTCTGCTTGTGGAGTGCCTGTAATGTTCAGTGTCAGAGTCAGACCCTGCTTGGTTTTGAGGATCAAAAACTGCACTTCACCTCTCAGCACCTATCTTAATGTATATGTTGCCTCATGTCTATCCCACATGAAATACCTACAGCTGTGAATATTTCTGTAATGACAGCTTTGCGTGGCTTTAAATCTTAAGAGGGCATCTGTGTAATTTGATTAAGTGTTGCTTGTTACAGCTTCCTACTACCTGCCACTTTCTTTAGAGACCCCAAAGGTTTTAGAAATTTATGCTATACCTATTTGTATCTTACGCTGATAAGAACTCATACTACTGCTAAAAGAAGCTGTTGTGGCCGCTAACTCCTAGTTGGTGTAAGTGGTTTATGTGACAGACGTGAAACAGAACAAGGTACTGATCTGAATTAAAACCGAAGCAGATCCTTCTGCTCTTCTTTTTCCAACTTGGTGGGACAGTGTTCTGACAGCTCTACTGTACTAATATTCATGAAGGTTTGAAGCCCCTATCTTAGCCACCCTCATGCTTGCTAAATTCTGAGCAGAAGCCCGGTCCATTTAGCGAACAGAGTTACTGTACTTAGCCATGTAGTGCAGTGGCTTTGGGAGACATACTGTCGTCTAGCAAAGAGAAGAACTTATCTCACTGATAAGCAGAGAATTGCAGATGCTTTTTCTAGGTGTGTACATCGAATCATTGTGATTTTATTCTGTTGTGCAAAAGTCATCAACTTCTCTCATAGTGAGCAGAATATTATTATTTCAATCTGTATACCCAGCGATTCCCCTACCAAGAGCCTGCTTTATGCTTATTTCCATTGTGCAGCAGTATTTCTTGTGAGCCCTGTGCTGTGTTCTCCTGCTTTTGTGCTCAGTATAAATTGGAACAATTTCCTATGCTCAATAATACAGTGTAAAGTGGTATTTTGGCGTGTGTTACAATGCTTTGAGCATGTTATCCCCACACAAGTGTTTTGACATACTGCATGTTGATTTCCAAATTCCTGATGCTGCAGTGCTTCCTCCAGTCCATCAGACCTCTGTACAAAAGTGCTGAGAATTGTAGGAAGGTCCTTGGAATACAGAGGATCACATGCGCATTAGACTTCATGTTTAAAGGCATTTCAAAGTCCTGTTTCCTTCCCTGTGAGAAACAGGCTCCTTGAATTTGATATAATTGGCAGGTTCCTTGTACTTCGAGATTTGATGTTTAAGCTTTGTGGATGAGAACTGAGCAGTGGGTAAACAGTCGTGCCAGTTAGGGTATCTTGTTCTGAAATGTCTCGTTATTGACAGTGTTCGGCACTGTATTTTTATGAGAACTTCTGAGGTGCCATTTCATGTTTTTCTATGTGTCTTTACAGGAACTGACAACAGCTTTGGAGAAGAATCCAGATGATGCTGAATATTATTGTCAACGAGCTTATGCTCATATTCTTCTACAGAAATATGCTGGTAACATCTTCAGACAACACTGAGAATTCTCTTAGAAGTGTATTATGACACATTCTTTACAGAAGATGTCTTCAATCTGCAGCCAAAAATAGTAATAACAGAAAGCGTTATCTGTAACTTTTAATATGCTGATTCTAAAGTTAGGGCATAATTTTAGAGTTTTCTTTGACTGTTTTGTTTCTGCAAAACTTGCAATGAATTGGATACTCTGCAGTCCCAGCTCTCCATTTGATTTTAGCCTAGTATTATCTTAGCAGCTTTTTTTGAAGTAGAGTTCTTAGGCAGATTTTAAGCTTCTTGTTGTAAGCATCTTCCATCCTTATGTTTTTGGTAGACACTGAATCCTGTCATGGTAGGAACGTGATAACTGAATAATGCCTGGGAAAAAGATTAACTGAATAACTTAAAACTTGGTCTATTTTTTCTTTCTGGTAAAAAACAAACAGGTTCACACTACAGATCTAAGTAGAGGATTTGACTAAGTCATACTTTATCTTATGCGGAACTGTGTAGCTGAATGAAGGGTTCATCCGTAGCAGTTGTGGCTAAATTTAATTCAAACAGTGTGATTTGTGTGCAGCCTAAGAAAGCTAACATAGTATACCTTCCAAAATTTTCACTACTAAAAGACTCACAGTTTGCTGCTTTTTATAAGATATTATGATGTTCCTCATCTTTCAACTGAATTCCAACAGATGCAGTTGCAGATGCAAAGAAATCCCTAGAACTCAACCCCAGTAATGCTGTAGCGCTCCTTAGGAAAGGGTATGTATCATCTATTGTACTTTGGGAATATTGTGATAATCTGTAGGGCAGTAATCTAATATTTGGATTATGGCTCTATACAAGCCTTTTGCAACACCATGAATGAATAAATATAATGCCATTCTGCTTGTAACCCATCCATAATAAAGCTGTGGTTGTAAGAAGCAATTCAGTTTGGGGTAATTCTGTTGGCAACCTGGCCTTTGCAAAAATACACCTCTTCAGCAATTTAAATTCCTGCATGTGTAATTTTAACCAATAAAGTATGTAAACTAAGAATGTTGCGACCTTCAGAATGTCAATGAGATTGAAAAGTAATCGCTGTTTCCTTGTGTTTTCCTTTATTCGTATCAGGTTAGGTGAATATCATATCAAAAACTATGCATCTGCTTTAGAGTCTTTCAGAGAGGGACAGAGGTTGGACAGTAAGTATTAAAATTTCTTGTGTGCACAGTACTCCATTGCTAATGAGAAAAATCTTTTCCTAATGTCTTAGCTGAAAGTAAAGATCAAGGCTTTGTTTTCTTTAGAAGGCTAATGAATTAGTTGCCTGATTTGAGGTGAATGGCTTTTGGGAACGTTTTTGCAATCGCTGGATTGAAGAGGAAAATGCTTAAAAACATGTATCAGAATTGTTAGCAAGTGGTATATGAATTTTTTTGTTTAAAATGGGGGGTGTTTCCCTGCTTCCTGGAAGTCACAAATAAATGGTGGCAATGTCAAGTTGAAAAGTTTCTGAACAGAAACGGCTCCTTACACATAGCTGGAATTTCTTAGTTGTTAAACCGTTTGATAGACTGGTCTTCAGAAAGAACATGCACCTTGATGGGTGTTCAGACTGACAAAATGGATTTTTAGATCACATTTGGTATCACTTAATTACAGAAGCATAGTTATTATCTCACTTCTTAAACTGTTGGCCTCCCAGCTGGATTTGTGCATGTTTTAGTTTGTGGAGAATTAGAGATTTTTTTTAAATCTGACTTTCTTCTGGAAGCAGGAAAGGAGTAGATCTGTACAGAAAGCTTTGATAGAAGACATGTGGAAGCATACAACATAGGAATTGTGAGATCGTAGAATCATAGAATGGTTTGATTTGGAAGGGACCCTTAAGATTGTCTAGTTCCAACGCCCCTGCCCTGAGTAGGGACACCTCCCACTACACCACGTTACTGGAAGCCCCATCCAACCTGGCCTTGAACACCTCCAGGGATGGGGCATCCACAGCTTCCCTGGGCAACCTGTTCCAGTGCCTCACCACCCTCACAGTAAAAAATGTCTTCCTAATAGCCAGTCTAAATCTACCCTCTTTCAGTTTAAAACCGTTACCCCTTATCGTAGCACTACACTCGCTGATCAAGAGTCCCTTGCCATCTTTCCTGTAGGCCCCTTTCAGATACTGGAAGGCTTCTCTTCTCCAGGCTGAACAAACCCAACTCTTTCAACCTGTCCTTGTAGGAGAGGTGCTTCAGCCCTCTAATTATCTTCATGGCCCTTCCCTGGACCTGCTCCAACAGGTCCATGTCCTTCTTATGTTGGGGGCTCCAGAGCTGGACACAATACGCCAGGTGGGGTCTCACCAGAGCGGAGTAGAGGGGCAGAATTACCTCCTCAACCTGCTGGCTACATTTCTTTTGATGCAGCCCAGGATGTGGTTGGCTTTCTGCGCTGTGAGCGCACATTCCTGACTCATGTTGACCTTCTCATCAACCAACACTCCCAAGTCCTCCTCAGGGCTGCTCTAAATCCATTCTCTACCCAGCTTGTATTTGTGCTTGAGATTGACCTAACCCATGTGCAGGACCTTGTACTTGGCCTTCTTGAACTTCATGAGGTTTGCACAGGCCCACTTCTCAAGCCTGTCCAGGTCCCTCTGGATGGCATCCCTTCTCTCCAGCATGCTGACCACTCCACACACCTTCGTGTCATCGGCAAACTTGCTGACGGTGCACTCAGTCACACTGCCCATGTCACCAACAAAGATGTTAAACAGCTCCAGTCCCAATACTGACCCCTGAGGAATGCTGGTCGCCACTTGGACGTCAAGCCCTTGACCGCAATCCTTCCCCACCAGTGTTCTAACCCTGTCGTAGAAGGCCACCAGATTTGTCAGGCATGATTTGCCCTTAGTGAAGCCATGTTGGCTATCACCAGTCACCTCCGTATTTTCCATGTGCCTTAGCATGGTTTCCAGGAGGATCTGCTCCATGATCTTGCCATGCACAGAGGTGAGATTGACTGGCCTGGCCTGCAGTTCCCCAGGTCTTCCTTTTTTACCTTTTTAAAAATGGGGGCTATGTTTCCTCTTTTCCAGTCAGCAGGAACTTCACTGGACAGCCATGCTGTCTCAAATATGATTGATAGTGGCTTAATAACTTCATTCGTCAGTTGCCTCATGACCTGTGGACTTGTGGATGTATCTCATCAGGTTCCATGGATTTCTGCACCTTCAGGTTCCTCAGATAGTCTCAGACCTGGTCTTCTCCTACAGTGGGTAGTACCTCATTCTCCCAGTCCCTGCCTTTCCCTTCTGCGACTTGGGTGGTATGGCTAGAGCACCTGCTGGTGAAGACAGGCAGAAAAAGTTGTTGGGTACTTTAATCTTGTCCATATCCCGGGTAACCAGGTGTCCTGTTTCCATTCAGAGAGGGGCAGCATTTTGCTTAGTCTTCCTTTTATCACTGATATACCTGTAGAAGCTTTTCTTGTCCTTGACATCTGTGGCCAGATTTAATCCTGTCGGGGCTCTAGCTTTCCTAACCTGATTCCTGGCTGCTCAGACAATTTCTTTTCATCCTTTGCAGGCTACCTGTCCTTGTTTCCATCCTTTTTCTGTTTGAGCTTATCCAAGAGCTCCTTGTTCACCCATGCAGGCCTCCTGACATTTTTGCCTGACTTCCTCTTTGTTGGGATGCATCGCTCCTGAGCTTGGAGGAGGTGATCCTTGAATATTAACCAGCTTTCTTGGGCCCCTCTTTCCTTCAGGGCCTTATCCCATGGTACTCTACCAAGCAGATCCCTGAAGAGGCCAAAGGCTGCTCTCCTGAAGTCCAGGGTAGCGAGCTTATTGTGCACCCTCCTTGCTGCCCTAAAGATGGTTGTGATTTCTTTCTTTTCCCTCCTGTCCCCCATTTTAAATCACTCGCCCCTTTCCATTCTGTCCCTTCTCAACAGCAGAAGACATGGTAAAAAAAGCACCTTGAAAGGTTACACAGAGAAAAGTGCACTAATCTGATAAGCATTGTCGTGGGCTCAGATATTTCTAGTATGTTGTCTTACCTGTAACAGTGGCTGGGACCTGAAGATTTAGCAAAAATGTAATTACTTTGCCTTCTCCAAATAAGAAATCTGCTCCTCTGATCTAAAACTGAAGTTTCATACGAGTGTAAACTAATTTACATGCTTGCTGCCAAGTGATTGTGCTCCCTCCCACTCTTGTGCTTGTTTATCCTCTTCTTTCAATGCATTTAGGCTGCAGAAAACTACTGTTTTGAAAATAATTTTCCCCCTGGATTAATGTGTTGGAATAGAGCGATGAAGGGTCTGAGTGCTGAAACCAGCAGAAGTGAAGTGGCGGAGCAGTGTTGGGATGATGGTGGTGGAAAAGGGATGTGGTGGAATTGCAGCACCTGTTAGTTGTCAGCTTAGGCTGCTGTGGAATAGGAGTTAATATGTAAGAAGTTTCCTCAAGTTCTTTCAGTTTTGGTAGTTTGGACAACTAGGTAGTCTCCACTAGTTTGTATACTGGAAAAACAGGTGTGTCTTTGCAGTCTAGTCAAGTTCTCTATTCAGTAGCTTCCCAGGAAAGGAAATTATTCCTTCCAGTGACTTCTGTAGCTTTCCTTACTTGATGGGTAACTTTTCGTACATATCCAAACTCATCACCCCTGATTTTAATGATTAATCTGTATTTTTTTTTTTATATTCTTGCCCCACCCCAAGCAATAACTGTCAGTTTGAGGCCTGTCATATGCATGGATTTTGTCACCTTCCTAGCTTGTCAGTTGGAGTTGTTCAAAATGCAGATTACACAAAAAATGTCCTCACGCCAGAGCGTCGCTACTTCTTCATTCTGTTTAAGCTCACATCCTACTTATGTCGTAAGGTGCAACAGCACACTGAGCTCCAACTTTTTAGATCTTTATCTTTTTAGGTAAGTCAGTCAATTCCAGGACCCTCTTAGCTAATTTGGAATCCTTGAAATACAGCACAGCCTTTTCCGGTGTTGAATTGCTTGGCTTCTACCTGTTTGAATTTAATTTGCCATTGTTTTGCTGCTTACCCAGTTGAAGTGTTTCTGAAGCTTCCCAGTCCTTCCTGATTACTCTCTCATCTGAAGACAGCTTCTGCTCTGCTTCCCATATCTCATTACAGAATTCTGTGACCTGCTGTGAAATTAGGAGTCTCCTGAAGGCCTTTTTAAAAACACAGATTTTTATTTGATTCTCTTCCATATATTACCTAATCTGTTGGCAAGTTTATATCAGTAACAGAATTTGCCTTTGCAGTTCTGTTGAATGTTTGATGGATCCCAGGTGAAAACAATTGTGAGCATAAACATTTTGGCAGAACAATTAACTTCCAGTTAAACGCAGCTAGTGCAAAATGAACAAAGCGCAGAGGGAAAATTTGCCACATAAGGCTAAGCAGGTGATGAAGAGAGAAGACTTGAGCTGTTCCTGCCTCAGAGAGAATTGCTGTGGTGGGGAATTGTTTGCTGGCAAGACTGGTTTCTTTGCCACGCAAGGGGGCAGAAGTACATCGGTACGCGTTTCTGTTCCTTGCTGACGTAAGGTCTGTTTTAAATCTTAATCTGGAATGCTAACAATGATGAGCTTCCTACTTGTGGTCATTACTGGTAGGCCTGACAGGCCCAGGGTCCTACGGCAGGCTTCCCATTACCCACCTACAGTGGTATCTAAATAGGGCTTGACATGATGAATTGTTGAATGTGCAGTGTTTCTTTAATTTGTAAAATAACATTAGGAAGCCAGGTTTGTTTCGCTCAACCATGAGACTAGAGGCATGTGGAGTTTTTAAGTTCATTCATTTACCTTAGGCTGAAAAAGCAGTGTGATCTGCTAATCTTCAGTATGTTATGTGGATTTAGGACAATTATACTCAAATTTTCCTTCTTTTTTTGCTGTGAATTACCTAATGAATTTAGTAAAGGTGGAATGTGTCAACTTTTAAAGAAACGTCTTAGTAGGTGCTTTTCTTGTATTCTGAGATTTGGTAGATGGTCAGCAAGTGAAGACCCAGTTAGGTTTTCTGAACAGTTTCTCTTTGCTTAGGCTCCTGAACCTACTTAATTTAATTTCCCTTTTGATATAATAAACTTTGTTCCCAGCTGCAAAACTTAGGAGTCTTCTTAGGGTATGGGTGCTAAGTTTTAAAATCATAGATTAATTTAGGTTGCAGGGAAGCTCTGGGGCTTATTTAATTCCATGCCCTGGCCAAAGGCAGTATTAACTTTGAATTTGCATGTGTTTGCTCAGGTCCTTCTACTGTTGATTTCCAAGTATCTTCAAGGTTGAAGATTGTACAGCCTCTTCGGGCAACCTGCTCCAGTGTTTGGCCAGTCTTTTAGTAAAGAATTTTCCTTATCTAATCAGAACTTTCTTTGCAGCATTTTAGGTCCTTTGCGTCACTTCCTTTGCCCATGTACTTCTGAGGACAGTTGCTGTCAGTCATCTTGAATGCCTTACGTGTACATTAGGTAGTTGAAGACAGCCCTTGGGTACCCTAACAGAACGCTTTGACAGTTAACTTTGATTAACTCCATCTGAAAACAGGAATCTGCTTTCCAGGATTTGCTAGGATTATAGAAAAGACTTCAGTTAGTGACTGATTGCATTGTAATGTCGAGACAGCCACATTATGTGAATTTTTATCTTTTCCAGAAAGCAGCTGAGAGGTTACATAAGTGTTAGGTAGCTTAAAATTTAGATAACTTTTAAGATCACTGGTGGGGATGGCAGAAGAAAAGGGAAGACGAAGTGGCTTGAGGAGCAGAGTAGCAATTCCAGGACCTAAGGCACACCTTACAATTGGTGTATGCTTTATATTTGAAGGGATTGGGGTGGGTGAATACTTAGCATAACTGCAGTGGAGTCACACTTGGTTTTATATGCATGTCTGCTGGCAACTCTTCTTTTGAGTCTCTTTAAGCCCTCTGCTGGATAGTTGACTGCGTGAACTCCCTCAGTGTGAATTCTCTCTACTGTAAAAAGATAAAACATTTAGCTGTTCCTCGTAGTTGGTCGGTAACATTGCCACGGTTTTCTTTTTCTCCTCACTGTCAAAGATTTCTCTGGGAGTTTTGTTGAAATAAAACGATTACTCTGTCTTTACACCACTGCCTTTTGAGCTATTTTCCAGTGAATTCACTTCTGTCTGGGGAGCTTGCTTCCTAGAACATCAAGGCCTTACTAAACTTTTCTGTGAGTTTGATTCATGGAGTTGAATTGGCACCTACGTATTCCTAACATCCCTGAAACTCCTGATGTGTTTTGTCCAAGTTTCTGTAAAACCACCAGGAGAAAATAACTTGGTGCTGGTGAAAACTTGTGCAACTTTGTCCTAAGAACAGGCTGTCTCTTCTGATATTTCTCTAGAGAGGAAGCATGTGACTGAAAAAAATAATTTTAAGAATGATGGAAAAATGTGTAAAACTGTACTTCTTGCTTTCCAAAGAGTTACATAGAGGTTGAGCAGACTGGAAAGCAATAGTGTATTTGGGTCACTTCAAACAAAATCTCATGTCCTACAGATTAATTTGAAGTTAATTAAATGTAACAGAGTTAAATAGTAGAGTTGTATAAAAATACTTAAAGCTTAACTGGAATGACAGAGCTTACAAGAAGATACTAGGAAATAATGCTGATACTAGGAAATAATGTAAAATGATGCAAGTTTGGGATGAATTTGTTCCAATTGGCAGTTGTGAGGAATTGTTCTTTATGCTATACATGTAGTGCTTGAAGAGTTTTAATGTTACTGTGTGTGATCTCTTCTAGATGTAGACGATACCTTTACTATTTGGATTAAAAGATGTGAAGAAACACTAAACAGTAAGAAAAAATACGTTTACTTCATAAAGGATTTGATATGCCCTGTGCTTTGAAGCTCTGTCATGGTTTTCAGATTTACGGCTTATCTCTTACTTGGAACAAAAGAAGATTTTGTTTAAAAAAAAAAAAAGTCACTCTTTCCTGTCTTTTGTTTTCTCTGAGTATACGTCCTGAACACTTCCGTACCTCAGATTTAGAGGAACATAAATACTGGGGTTTTAGTGTAGTAATTAGCTGTTACAGAGGAGTACGAAATTAAAGTTCAGACAATCATAATTAATTTTAGCTCGCTTTCATATACAAATGCTAACTAATTTTAACTGTGGAAGCATGTATCAACTTGCTTTCTAAAATGAGTATTAAAGTCAGTTTTTACTCTTGCAGAATATAAAGTGGGAAAGAGAGGTGGAAATCCAAGGATTTTACTCTTGATTCCATGTAGAGAGTGCCTTAGTCAGGTGCTAATTGCTGCTCTGGTGCCTTATCTGTGGTAGTCAGTGCCTGTGAGTGTAGTTTCCTTTCATACCTTCCTACGAAATGGCACCCCCAGCAATGAACTCGTCCACTGTGCCTAAACTGCTTGTGGATTTTAATGAGGCACGATTAGTTAAACAAATTAGTAAAAACAAATTAGTTTTTTCCTTCACCTGTTGTGACTTCCCACCTCTTTGTGGTCCATACTGGAGAAGGGGGCAGTAGAAATAATACAAGTTCATGTCAACCTGTTGACTGAAAACCAAACAGAGGAGAGCTGTTCTGTGTTGTATGGGAATGAACAAGTTTCTGCTTCATCATGCATTTTTTGCCATGTTTATTTTTATTTGGAGAAATCGGATAAGTGAGTGACGTACACAATCTTATGTATGCGATACAGATTTGGTGAGAACTTTGTGCTCTTCCTGTAGATGGATGATAAACCTACTACAGACTTACGGGAAGGGGTTTTTAAAACTTTCATTTGCCGTGATGTTGCTTTCATTAAAAAAGGTCTGTATAGGTTTCTGATAAGCAAGGGGAAGTAGTGGAAAGTTTGTTCCTTCTGTTAATCGCAACATGCTTTATATTACAGTTGTTTCTTTGCACAAGTTGCTGATTGAAGTCTGTTTAAAAAGTAGATTGTCATAAAAGCAAAATACTAGAGGTAGAACTGACATGGTTTTAACTCTTCTACTGTTGAGACTGGAATAAACGCAGAATATCTGGACTAATTGAGGAAAGCTAGAATAAGTATATGCCATGTAAATTCAGCATGTCTTTTTCTGAAAGTGCAACTTTTCTTTCTTTCTGCAGCATCACAGACAGAAGTGGTAAGATGTTTTCCTGCATATGTTTGCAGTTTGGATTTCTTTGTTAAGCTAGAGTGTACTTTTAGACTTCAGTGGCTTCTTACTGCTTTCAGGCTTTAAAATAATCTTTTCTATTGCATGCAGTTCAGAAGGATTTAACTTGTTTTCTAAACATGTTTTTTTATTTGAGACCAAGGTTGCAAAATTTGAGCCCTGAAAACTCTTAGGAATGTGTCATAAATCTGGCAATTACTGTGCACTCATTAAAGTAAATTTTAACTTTCTTGCTTGCAGTCTGTGACCTAATTCTACAAATTAACCAGCTCATCTCATCAATACTAACTTGCTTGTGACTGCTAGAAAGTACCTTTGTTTTCCAGTAACTCGCAGGTGGTTTGTGCGGAATTTTTTCTGCTGGAACTAGTTCAGCTTTCAGTTTCCTTTTTTATTGGAAATCTTCAGAAGAAATGTTGATATTGACCCCCTCCTCTTTTTTTTTTTCTTTTTTTTTGAGACAGAAATGGTAATTTGCATTGGATGTTCTTCCTCTTTCATAGTTATTTCCTTTTTTTACATTTTAAGAGTTGGATAGAGGAGTAGAGTGTACAGAACACATGGTGGGTTTATGTAAAGACAAATCCTACAGTGAAAAGTTGTTAATGTTTTAAAGTTATACCCTGAGTTCTCAGATCTATTTCAGGTTTCCTTCATGACTTTTAGATTGGCAACATAGCCACTGTATGTCTTTCGGGTATATTTCTTATCTGGGAAGAAAATGAGTTAAAGCTGAACACGCAGCTATTTATAAAATGTCTGACCTGCATGTTCTGAGTTACAGACTGACATATTTAATGTACATTGAAACTTTTTAATTCTTAATCTGGCATAAGTGTCTAGCAGAACAGTGAAGAGCTTCACCTCTAAGTTAATGCTCATACATAAATCAAGAAAAGGGCAGCTATTAGTATGAAAATTATTTATGTCTTTGGAAAGTACTTCATGGTATATTTTCACTTATACTGATGTAATTTTCTTTCCAATGGAATGTGCTTCAACTAGAATACACAGCAGCAACCTCTGCCACCAAAGATCAAGTAAGTTGACTTCAGCTTTATTCTGAGAATTAAAATAATTGACGTGTAACTGTTCTTTGACTTAGGGATTTGAGAAGCAAAATTTTATTCTGTCACTTTAGAACATGGCAGTCTAAGTGAATGGTTTCTCAAATGGTGTCATCACTTCTGTTCAGACTGAATTGTACTTTCAGGAGATTATGCCTCACTGGGAGAGTGGGGAATGGAGTAAGCATTCTGGCTTCTCTTTCTAATTCTCATGCTGAACTTAATTCAAAGACTGACTCATTGTGCCTAGTATCGGTAATGTTTTTGAGATGCTTTTTAAGATCCTGAACTGAAAAGTGCCATTTAATTTATAGAAGGCAAACAATACTATGAATTGGTTAAGAAAGTGACCTAGTTTTGATATGCTTCTTGATTAAAAACAATTCTTTTTTCTTTAACTCTGTATCTTGTCAATTCTGCAACAGCTCTGTTAGAGGAACGGGAAGAAATCAAATTTTATATGTTTTCTCTTGCCCATTAAACTACACAATATACTTTTCCAGCTATTGTATTCTTCTGTACATCTCTCTGCCGTCAGTTTTTCCTCTCCTTTTTTGTTTCCCTTTAAGATACGACTGGTACCAAACAGAATCTCAAGTAATTGTGACTATAATGATCAAGAATGCACAGAAGGATGATGTCAGTGTGCAGTTCTCAGAGAAGGAGGTGAGTTGCGTTATTGATATGTGTCCCTAGATTCCCTAAGATGTGATAATTAAACCAATTAACGTTACCTGCTGCAATAGCATAAAAATAAATAGTACAAGAGGTCTTCTGTCTGAGCTTTTTTTATGTACATTTATGCTGTAGATGTGTGTATGCTGGTCCAACTGAACTGGGATCTGTTGTCACAGCAGTGTCTGTAGGATTTATCCTCAAGTGGTAGTGTGGTGTGCATGCTGCAAAGGGAACGTGGTTTTTGGCTGCCTGTGTGTTTGGAGGGGCAGGGGAGGAAGTCATCTGGACTTAAAATGTTTGAGGATGCATGCAGCTGAAATAGGAAAGGACAGAAGCAAGGTATTCTAAAAATGGGTATGAATGAGTAATATCTTGCTTTAGGACAAGTATAGAAAAAGAAGGAATGTTGGTGGGTGTGTTTTTCTTGGTTTTGTCATTACTAAAACTGACAATGGCAGCAAAATATATACTTCAAGGAAGTGTAGTAATCTCTTTATCATAATACCATATGCAGTACTGATGATGTTTATGTTTAATTTGGCTGAGGATATTGAAGAGTTAAGTTTTTCCTCTCAACTAAGTTACTACTTCGTGAACTACCAGAAGTACTTGGTTGTTACTGCCTGCTTTAGATTGTTAAAACTGTGCGAGGACTTGCCACGTTGTTCACGTGTGTTAGAAGGGAAGTTGTGAGTTGTTTTCATGTTCCATTATTAATGTGTTGAGACTTCATTTGCCATATAATTCTTTCCCCAAAGAATGCAGATCAAGCTGACAAGATAATAGGCTTTTTGAGTGCTTGCTGGCTAAGAATTGAAATCTCCTGTTCATTTTCTAGTGTACTTTAGAAACACCTTATTCAATAATGCAGTAATGTAATGGCGTCGTCTGAAATTCTGACACCTGATGCTTTAAGTGCCCTAGTGAAGGGTCATTAATTTAATCACTTAATCTCGGTGCCAAATGACAATCCTTTACTTGGAAATGGAAAACTGCTCTCAAAGATGACCAGAGACATGTTTTCAACTGTTAACAGATGAATGCATCAGTGAGACTTCCATCAGGTGAAGACTACAACTTAAAGCTTGTTCTTCTCCATTCTATAGTGCCAGAGCAAAGTACATTTAAAGTGCTTTCAACAAAGGTAAGCTTCTTAAAGTGTAAATTATTTCTTTGACTGTTCCTGATGTTGAAAATGCTTCTGCTCCATTGTCTTGTCTCTCTGCAACAGTCATAATATCTTGCTTTTCATATAGAACAGCTTTTTCTTTCTTCAAGGTGCCTTTCAGCCAGTGGGAGGCTTTCTAAACTCGTGCAAATAGCAGAAATAGTAATATAATGGTGCTTACTGAAGTGCAAATGACAGTTATGTTGAGGATGCTTTTACTTGTTGCTGTAGAAAGAATCTGTGGTCTTCACTCTTACAATTCAGGTATTGGGAAAGTATTAACACCATTTAAAAACTTTTAGGAGCCGATATTGCTTTTTGAAGCATTGTTATCTTTGTGTGCCAAAGAAATAAAAGTCAGACTTTCAGCGTTGAAAAAATTCTTTACCCTTTCATGACCTTTTCTTGCTGGTAAAGGTTAGTCATACAGTTAACTGTTCTTGACTTTTCAAGAGGGTGTATTCCATGCTGTTCCTGGAAATAGTACTTGCTTGGGGACACTTAAGAATCACATGGCGTGAGAGAGAATGCTTGTGTCTCAGCATTCTGTTTCTTCTACATTACAGGTATAGAAAAATAAGAAACTGACTGTGGTCTGGCATAGCATATATTGTTATAACGCAGATAGATGCTTTGTCCGTAGATCCAAGCCTGAATCTCTCAAGCAGAAATGTATTGTTGATTTTTTTCCTTGTATTTCAGCAGTGGCTCTGCAAAGGTTTTGGAAATTCCTTTGTGTTCTCATGTTCTGTTTTACCTGTTCCTTTCTCATAAAGGTACCTATAGTAGTTCCTGCATCGTTTCAGGAAAGAGGGACTTCAAGGTGACAGGACAGGATTGCCATAGAAAGTTGGTCTTGTATTTCCACTCTTCACACCAAGGCAGCTGGGCAGGTTATGTGGTTGAGTCGTGTGAGCTCTTACGTGGTGGGAGAGAAGCAGAGTGCTCGAAGTATGTAGAAAATCTGCTAGTCCATTAGTATTCATATAAATTTGAGTGGAATGGGCATGGACCTTGTCCAGAGGAGTAACTGTGAGGTCCTGTTTGCTTTATGTTCCTATCTAGCTTATGGTGTACTTTCACTTTGTCTTGAAGTTTACCGTTACTTTTCTGAAGCATCTGCATGCTACTGAGCACTGAGTGTGACTTTGTCTTTTTATGCTGCCATCTCTAGCCTGGCTTAATCTCTAGAATAATCTCTAGTAGTCTGGAGCCTGGTTTAGATTGAGGTTTCTAAAGTGGCGTGAAAGCTTTAGTTATGTTCAGGCAGTGTCTGAATTGTGAATATTTTGCATTTGTTTCCAAATGTTACTGTTCTTATATAATTGTAAAAGAGTATTTTTGGGACAAAATGGGATACGAGAGAACACAGGAGGTGTTCTAACAGCAGAAGTCAGTGCTTTAACATGTTCTTCCTCTTGCAGAAAAGAAAGGGTAGGGGCATCTGTGAAAGCATAAGGAAGGAATACAATTTAAATGGTGCCCCAGCTCATTCTGATTCTGACCAGCAGATGGAGTGTGGCTGAAGAAAAACCTTTAAAAGCAGGTCTACGTTAAGCATGCAAAGACTTCTTTAAAGGTTTAAAATATTTTACTTTGAAAAACATTAAGCGCTTCAAGGGAATAGTGAGTCCTTAGTGTTTGAGTACTAGAAATTCAGATTTCTTTTCAACAGTTTTGTGTATGTGCTTTGCATTCTTTTAAGCGGTGTGGAAAATACACAGTTATTACTTTGAGTAAACTATCTTACTACTTTAAACTACTAAACTACTTTAAAACTTCTCAAACCCTTTACAAATTATTTTGTAATAATTTACATGAAGTCCTTTTGTAAGGACTTGGAAAGAAAGACATAATCTCATTATCTTCCCAGTTATATGATTTTATTTTTTTTACTATACATTCCTGAAGAAATTGTTTCCATGGCATAGGAACAGATCTGTTCCTGTGGATTAATAATTTCAGATGAGAATAACTGCATATGTTCACACTGCTTTATACTGTATTTCTATTTTGAATGTGTGAGCCACATTGCCATTAGCATCATGTAGCCTTCACTGGGCAAGGAAGAGTCTGGTCTTTTCCAATTATATGAGGATATATATGCGGAAGCAGAGTGGAATGTATGGGCAGATTATGTGGTAGATAGTTTGAGTTTCCCATGAACTTCATAAAGCTAATAAATGTAATGGATAGAGGATGAAACAGCAGATAAAACAGTCCTGTGTGTTTTGGTGACTAAGAGAACCTGGAGAGGGATTTCTGCCTAAAAGTTCAGCGTCACTTGACAAATGCAAAAGAATAAAGGTAAAGATGCAAATTCAGGAGGAGAAAATAGCCTTAATTGTATTGGCAGAATTACAAATTCTAAAATAACTGCAAAGAGCAGACAGAACTTTCAGACTGTGGGGTTGGTTCTTTCAGGGAATGTTAACAGTAGTGAAAAATGCAATTGATACCTAAGAACTGTTTCTTTCCTAGCAATGAAACGGAAATTATACCTTTCAATAAATCCATGCTGTGTCTAGTTTTGAGATACAAAGTCTCTGTTTGGAAAAGAACAGAACTAGCAAATGGTACAGAGGTAGCATAAATAGATGTTTGAAGGTGTTTGAATGGCTTATGTATGAGCAGAAGTAAATTAGTGTTCATAATCTGCAGACATTTGACTTCAAGCTGTGAGCTAGAAGAGGTACCACACTTGAGTCCGACTGAAGAACAGCATAATGTGTGGGTGAGGTCCAGTTTTGAGATAAAATCTTAATCTCTTTCTTTATGCCTTCTGATATTGTATATTCTCTAATTGTCAGCAGTTTTACAGATGATACAGACTGCCTTTAATAGTGGCTTTAATGTATTACTGTCGTGCCTGGAGCCATTTTTTTACCTAGTTCAAAATTTTTACTTCATTCAAAATTTACTTTTTAATAGATAACACTACTTCCAAGTTCAGTTTTGAGTTGATTATGATTGTTGTTCACATTTAGTTCTGAGTTACTTAGAATTACCCTGTGTTGTTCAGTATGTAATTCCGATGATCTAAGGCCTCAACTTCATGTTCATGAAAGAAAATGTTGAGTACAGCTGTATTGAGCCTTTCTCTTGGGGGAATTGCTGTATATACATAGCATTTTTTTTTCTTGTATATGAACACCATAGTTGATAGATCATGACTAGCATAACTAGATCAATTGACATTATTGGTTATACTCCTCATCTGTCAAAGCTGTGTGAGTGTAGTAATGTGATCAAGCAAAAAGTAACAGCAGCTGCAAAAAACGCCACATAAATTTGAGATTTCTGCCTTACAAACAGAAGCTGGTTTGGTCTTTGTCTGCAGCATGACTTCATACACAATAGGTAGGATTTTGTGTATTTTGGTGGTCACCCTCAATTGTGTTCAGGTGTCAGGTGAAGTGGGGGAAAAACTGTGCCACACTGAAGACTGTTTAACAGGAGGAAGGTACCCTTTAGTGGTGCCAATTGTTTTTTTTTTAATTCTTTCCAGAAGAGGGAGCCAAAATGTAAAGGCTGGAGCAAGTTTGCTCTTAGGAAGTTGCTTGTGCAGTTATCCTGTAGCTCAGGGTGCATAATCATGCATCGTGCTCCCTTCATAAAAGGAAAAAGACATAAAAACTTAAAATTAATGACTAAATGTGTTTAAGAAAAAACTATCTGGTCTGTCTCTGTCCAGAAAATATGGCAGGAAAGTAGAAATGCACAAATAGTGTAAGTATTTCTAATGTTCCAAAACAGTTGTTTGTGCACAATCAGCCTCGCTTGTTTTTCCCTCTTCTGTTCAGTCTGTCAATCAGTGTATTTGGGATTCCAGAGGAATATTCTGCCACGTTCTGTCGGAAACTTGTGTAACATGAGCAGTTTCTCGAGGTCTTCTATTGTGTTCCAGGTGATGCTCAGGGTTTTGTTCTCCTTAGACCTACAAGAGGATTGTGAGGATGAGTATGTGCTTTCTTTTTTCCTTCCCCTCTCTTCCTGCAACTGCAAATAGTCTGAGGACAATTACTGTGAGTTTCCAGTTTTCAGTGGTTTGGGCTTTTTGGAAGCAACGGCTTGCAGCAATTTAGAGCCATTTGAAAAAGTGGTAAAAAGTGGTTTCTTTGATCTCTAATTCAAGGACAGTTCTGGGGTAGAGTTGTGCTGCAAACAGGGGAGTGTTAGAGATCCTCAGCCTCTTTTACAGTTGACGTTTTTTACTTAATAGAGATGTCTGAGGCAGGAGCACGCTCTCAGCAGCTTCATGCCAAGAATACGGTAGTGTGCATCAGTGGAACGTTTCTTTTCCTCAGACCAACATTTTGCCTTGCAAACTCTGAGAAGAGGCAAAGAGTGAAACTGTTCCACACACTCTTGGACTGTCATCAGAGTCTCTATTCAGAGGCAAATGTACACAAATAGGTAAACAGAGGAACAGATTTATTTTAACTGAAGTTGGTTCTTACCGTTGCAGTCTGCTTAAAAGGTACTTTCTCGGTTTGGATATTTTCGTTAAATTGCTTGCAGACAGTTTAATGCGAACTTCCCTCCTCTCATGTATTTGTTTGTGAGGCTTTCATGCAGATTCATCTCTCTCATATAGTTAAGTGTTTTCTGTAAATTATAAACTGATACTTAACATAGGAGTTGGATACTTTTCTGAAATTTCTTGCATCTCTTAGGCAGGGCTAGTTGGAGCAATTTCCTGGCTAGGCCGTAAAGAAACCTTCCCAATGATTTATATTTACTTGAATCAAAATAAGTTTGACTTTTATTTTTTTATTCTTTATGACTGCAGATGGATGTGCGGCAGATTTAAACTTGTAAATAGTCTGGGAACTGTATTTTAAACAAGCATGGAAGTCACTGCCCATGCATTACATAAATGCATAAAGACAAACTATGCATAAGGGTTTTTCTCTGTCTTAAGAGAAGATGGGTTTAAGAACTACTGGAATAGCAATGGTTTACATTGAGAATGCAGTGAGAGCATTAGGATATCAAGATTATCTGTATTGCTAGCTCATTCTCTGAAATTCAGAATTTTAACAAGTGGTTGCTATGTAATATCAGTGAGGTGGAAACTTCGACCTTTTTGCAGTCAGTTCTCCATAGTGCGTAGCTGGCAAAGAAACTGAAGGGTGCCTGTCAAATCCCTTCTGTTGCAATATATTTGCTACAGAATAAATTTCTTAATGTTCATTTATTTGTGATAGCACTGTAGAGTTATTTTCATATGAGTATGTTTTGTTTAAAGTTACGGACCAAAGACCTCGGAATTCGGAATGTAAGTGATGTATAAAAAGTATGAAATAACTAGGATACCAAGACTGTATGTGCGTATGATCTTAGGGCTAAGTTTGAGTAGGTCATACGTTTTTAGAAGATAGTGCTATTTTGCCCTACCCTTAAATTTAGATTACAGAGTGCATGAGATGATCTCAGAATTACAGCTCTATAAACACTTAAAGTTTACAACCCTGACAAGGCAGTCAGTAGTTCAGTAAATAACCAAGTAGTTGACTGGAAACCCTGAATTCTCATTTTTGTGTCTTTGATATAGCAAAACATCACAATTTAACAGGGTATTTTTTGGTGCATCTTAAAATTAGTGGCTAAACTAGTGATTAAGCTTTCCCAGTTCTGATTTCCTTCTTCCATCTGATCAGAGCTTGACAGAAATTTGCCAGTGGTAACTGAACTTTCCCTTAGCGTAGACTGTAAAATATAAAACACAGTAGAAATTAGAAAAAAAAGTTCTTGTAACTTGTCAGTGTATACTAAAATCTTCTTTTAGGGAGGAAGGTAGAAATTCTTTCCTTTTTTGATGCTTCTCAGTTAAACTGGCAATGTCTGTCCCAGAACATAAGTTCAAGTGAAATCTATTTCATCAAAGGTTTAGACTTTTTAACAGTAATCTTCTACATAGAAAATTAATGTTGGCTAACTGTAGGTAAAGGGAGAAATTATTTCTGAAAACTAGATTAAATGCTTTTTTATGCCAGTTATCTTAAAGTAAGGGGGTTTTGTGTTCTAAACTATTCCGTTGGTAGTATGATAGCTTCTGAGCATAACTCTGGCATCTTTTCTGATAGCTAGTGCTTGGATTAAGCTGTGAACAAACTTGTCTAAACCTCTGATAGGTTTTAAAAAATCGATTGCTCTTATGACTAGAAAATTCTGTGAGTAGAAACTTCTCTGTATCCTTTCATTGCAGACGGGGTTTCTTCTAGATGATGAATCCCCTATTTGACCCTCTTCTCAGGGGGGCAGGTTTCTCTCAAGACAGTATTTCAAACAAGTGGTGCGTGAATTAGTCTGTTGAAATTCCATGTTTCTTTTCCTTTTTGCGTTGGAACATTTCATACATCTGGAGCACTGTGTTCAGTTTGGGCTTTCCCAATGCAAGAAGGGCACTAAGGTGGAGCACGTCCTCGTGGAGGGCCACTGAGATGGTCAGGTGGCTGCACAGCATGAGCTACAAGGAGAGGCTGAGGAATTAGGCTTGTCCTTAAGTGGCATGCAAAGCATTTAATTTGCAATGAAATTTTCCTGTCTTTTATTCTAAAGTTGGCATGAGGCACAGAGGCAAACGTTTTATGAAATATAAATGTTAAATCAAAGTAGTTGGCAAAGTGTTGATGTATTTCTCTTGCCTGAGTACTGAATTTTTTTTTCAAAGGAGAGGAAAAAGCCAGCAGTACTTACGTGTTAGATATGACATAAATGTCCATACTGATATGTTGCTTGTCTGTGTGATAGCTATCAGTATCTCCTTTAAAATGTTCATTAAAATGCATTTATTGCCAGTTGTGCACATAATTGGGACTCACAAAGTTGTTTCTCTTTAGATCAAATAAAGCTCTCAAGTTGAAGAAATAGGCGCTTTCACTAGCAAAATTTTCTAGCTTTGTGTTTTTCGAAAATGTGGTTGTATAATGGTATACAGCTAATGATTTCCCTCGTTTTGCTCCTGTCTGCCACTTTGCCTAATGAGTAACGTCAATTGAAGTGGATGGAGTAGACCGGGTAGAGGTTTAATCATGTCATAAACACATTCTGTCTCAGTTCTTCAGCTGTCTATATTTCTGGCTTGGCAGGGTTGAAATGGTTTAGATTTAAGAAATCTGCATCTTATGCTGGGAATTAGTTTCTAGCATTTCCTTTTCCTTAGGGATGTTTGTTATGTAGTACCATCTTAGGGACAGTTTCAGAGAGGAAAGTGTAAGAACTAGCAGATTAAAAAAGGAGAGGGGGGATTACTGGAACAGCAAAAGTAAAGATCTTCCTTTTTTAATTCTTTTTATGTGTGGGCAGAGTACTCTCATGAATAGGCAAAGGTCTTCATGAAGGTTCTCTGAGGAGGTTTATTCTGAGAAGAAAAAAGTCCGTGTTTAGTAGCCGACATCAAGCATTACGTTGCATTAGAGGTCATTCTTGGTGTGGATGAAGTAGTCTGTATTTGAGATACTGAAAGATAGTGGTGGAAAGCCTGAAGTGTAAGGGTAAGAGGAGGTAACAAAGGAAAAAACAGAAGAGAAATTGAAGAGGTATAGGGTTGAGGAGTCTCAGTGTCAAGCATATACTCTCTTGTCTTTTTTTTTTTTTTAAGAAAAGAGATCATATGGAGGAATGCGCTAATAAGCAGAGTGTAAAATCTTAAAATTAAGGCTCCCTCAACTTAAATGTGCAGCTGAATTGATAATACAGTTTCCTCAGGTTGTGAAGAGTTTATATAGGAAGCAGAGGAGAGACAAGTTGTTTTAAATTAATACTCACGTTTCACTTGTAACTAATTAGTGCCTTCGTAAGTGGCTAATTAACTTAAATGTTTGACTCACGAGATGTAAATCCATTGGGGAAAAAACCCGCAACCCTGCTAGTTCTGGCACTTGTGGAACTACGTGTTTGTCTTATACATAGATATACAAATATTTTAGCTTCCTTAAGCTAATTGTAGAGTGTTAGGTTTATGAGTATAGGTGTTAAAAAATGAACTTTAAGGTTCTGATTTCCAAAGTGTTTTTAGAAGAGTCCACTGGAGGAACCTTTGCTGACTTCTTTAGTTCTACTGAAGTCTAATTGTTGGCACAGACTGAATGCTGCTTCTGCATGGTTTCAACAGGAATCTCTGCATCCTTACAGATGGCAGTATTAAACTCTGGAACATGGACCTTATTTCGGGACAGTAGGTTGAACAACTAGAGTAATACGGTATTCTATTCTTACTTGATTATTTTTGGTTCTGGGACTTCCACTATTTTAAAAACTGGTATCCTGATGCTTAATTTGTGTCTTGTAAAGTTGCTAAAAACACTGGAAATCCAACAGACCAATAGACACAGTGAATGAGAAGTCAAATGAATGTGGGTGTTGGACTTAGAAACTTACTGAAAATCTCCCCTGCCTTGAAGGGCATTCCACGCCTCATTTCTTAAACTTTTTGTTGTCCTCAGTTAGTACAAGTTAGTGGTGGAAAATATTTAAACTTGTCTAGGGAAATGGTAGCTTCCTCAGGGGGAAAAAAATATAAAAAGAAACAATCATAATTGAATGTTCTGATTCTTAAAATGCAGCATGATTGCAAACACAAAAGCTTTGAAACTTAAATAAGCTGATTTCTTTATTTTTGTAAGGTAGCTCAGTGTGTTGCTTGCCAGTGACTGATTGGAAGAATGGATTACATAAAGTTTGAATTTCAGATCAACACGATGCTGTGCAAGGCGCTTGCTGTCAGGATCTCTAGGGTTAGCTGTTACAGTGGTGCCTTTGTTCGTGGGTCTGCAGGGATCCCCAGGTTATAGTGGCTTTAGGTAGAACGAAGGACTCACTTCTGCTGAGCTCTTCGCAAATATGGAACTGCTGAAGTTTAGCAAGCACTGATTTCAGTTAATTAATGGCATCGTGTGAACTTTGTGACATTTTCTTAAATGAATTTGTTGTTTGGAGTGGTATTAGACAGTCCTTGTTTTGCAGACATTGTTTTCCAACTTTGTAATCCTGCAACCAAAGGATAAGGTTAATTACGAAAAAAACATTTCAATATGGTTGTCTAAACGGGATTATGTGTAGTTGTGAATAGGGCATGACATACTTCACTTAATTTTGTTTCTCCTATGATAATTGCAACCATATCCATTTTTAATTGCCGGTTTTGTCAATGTGAATACTAGACAGTGTTCTCCATAGCAGCGTGTGTTCATTGAACCAAATGAATACAGCTTCTGAATTTCTCCAGTGGGAAGATCTGCATAGTCCCAGGGTGTTTCTCTGATTTATGTACTACACATCAAATATGAAATTTTTTGGTGGATGAAACGTAAACCTAGATGAAGTTGGATTTTGAATTCCTTCAAAAGCACTGTTTAATTATTAGACCTGACTGGCAAGAAAGAGATGCTTGAAAGATAACACCTTGGTGCCTGGCAATGTAGAGACATTGGGACTGATCCTTTCTCTTGGGATACCATTATTTACAAAAAGAATCAAGTGAGTGGTAAGCAAAAGAAAGTAAGTAGTACTAAACAAAAAGGTAAAAGTCTGATACAAGAGCTGTGCTGCCACGTAAGAGAGGAGTTGACTTGTGGCTTGAAGTCACGTCACTTCATCTTATAAGGTAGGTAAATTTTGTTAAAATACATTAGAGACTGTGTTTCTAAAAGCAAATTTATTTTCTTACTGCTACAGGGTCCAACTAATTCAAGCCTATTTGGCAGAACGCCTAGCCATCTGGATTAATTTGTTCTTTGTTTTGTAGGTTGAGATAAAAATGAAGAAGCCAGAGGCTGTAAGATGGGAGAAGCTGGAGGGGCAGGGAGATTCTCCTAAGTTAAAGCAATTTACACCAGGTTTGTTCTCTGAACTATTAAGTATTAAATGGTTTATTTGTATTAAGTTACTTGCAGTTACTAATAATATTTTTTGTGTTAAATGTTGTTAATAAAATCACAGCTTCATATTTACAATGAAAAGCTTAATAGCCTTGTTTTTACTGCCAAGAATTGACAGAAGTTGTCTGCAGGGTATTACTAAAACTTAGGTATTAAATTTAGTCATAACTTCCATTAATCTGATGGATTGTTAAGGATATATGCTTGTCATTAACTCCTCTGGGCTTATCTATTTGGCTGTCTGTTTTGGTCACTGTTTTGCAGTTCTGTGCATTGTTATGCCTCTGTTTTTGCATAAATAATTATTATTTGCTCCAGAATTCCATCTCTCTTGAAAACAAATACTTTTGCAGTTTTTCCAAGACAGGTGAACAGTCTATCTTTGAGAGAATTTGAATTTCCTGATTTCCTGATTTCAGATTTTTTTTTTTTTTAATTTAGCTCAAATTTTCCTATGGCTCTAGGCTGCTGGCTTCTTTTTTTTTTTCCCTTACCATTAGCCAATATCTTCTGCCTCGTTTTGACTTTAATTATTTGTGTTACCGTTTTCCAGCACTTTGTTGGATAACTAAATTAATGTAACTGTTTACTTAAAAGGCAAGCTTTGCAGCTCCTGAATGTAGTGTCTAGCATTTCCTTGTTTTCTTTATTTTTGTTACTGCAATGTTTAGATCAGTAGGGAAGAATCCATTTGCATTTTCAGATTCATGTTCCATTATTGTCTCTGATTCATCGGATCCATAAATATCTATGTGTTCTCTGCTGCTCTAAAAGTCGTGAGAAAATGCTTAGTTAACTAACACTTCTGTTTTCAGATACCCAGCACTTATATCCATCATCCTCTCACTATACGAGGAACTGGGACAAACTGGTAGTTGAAATCAAAGAAGAGGAGAAGAACGAGAAGTTAGAAGGAGATGCTGCTTTAAATAAACTCTTCCAGCAGATTTATTCAGATGGTACAGATGAAGTGAAACGTGCCATGAACAAATCGTTTGTAAGTCTTCATTCTTTTTCTCTGAAGAAATGCGTAACTGCACACTGACACAATTTACTAAGTTTTGCATGAAGCAGGAAGCCTCTAGCTACCAAAACCTTGGACCTAGAATGAATGGTAGTGATTCTGTTAGAAATACCGGTATAACAAGTCTCGCTGAAAGCTGCGATGCTGTACACTAACAAATGTGACTCTAAGTCCAAGTTTCTGCCTCTGTGAAGCTTGTGCTTTGTCAATGGTCTCTTCATTTCAATCAGTGTTATCAAAGGAAATACAGTTAATGGCTCATCTAGAGCTTGAAGAGTTGCCATGAGTGAAAGGATCAAATTCCTTTTAATTGTTTATATCTAGCTCCTTTTATTTGTAGCCCTCATATGCAAGAGCCTGACTGACCTTTTAAAAGCTTCTTGTTAATGAAGTAACATCTCATTGTGTCCAGTACTGATAAAAGTATTGTTGGGTTGAAGATTATTGAATGATGGCTTTGTCAAATTTTATGCTATATATACATAGAATTTCTATGTAACTTGCTTCTACGTGAAGCTAATTCTTCACCTTTCTTCAGAATTTGTTACTCTGCTATGAGAAACGTGGCTTTTATGTTGCTAGAATTCCTCTAGCAAACTAAACGAGCTTTCTCTCATATTGCAGATGGAGTCTGGAGGCACAGTTCTGAGCACCAACTGGTCTGATGTTGGTAAAAGGAAGGTAGAAGTAAATCCTCCTGATGACATGGAGTGGAAAAAATTCTAATCCTACTTTTAATCTTTACCATCTATGTGTTGCCATAGTCATGTACTGACCACTGTGTATGGACATAGCATTCTTGGATTCAAAGCACTGAATGTTCCCTTGGAAACAGGAATTGTCTTTGCATTTTGCGTGCTTTAGAAATTCCTTCATCTGCAGATGTTAAAGATATACGCAAGAGTGGAACCCTATTTTCATCATCTCTGTCTAATTTTTGGAAATTGAGTCAATCACAGTCTGAATTTTCTACTGCCTTTATCAGCTCTGCTCTTTGGGGATGGGGTGATCTCTAATGGGCTGGTCAGGGTTATTGCCTTATGCCCAGTATTTCTGTTCAATAACTTATTAGATCTTGGCAACTTTGGGTCAAAACACTTTTCAACAACAGTGTTAAAATTGTTTGCTCTTTAACTCTGCTAAATAAAACTGTAAATATAACTTTTTCTATACGGAAGCTGTGTCATTTCATTTTTAGTAATCTTGTTTTTCAACGGTGGAATCACTTCAAGCGCATAGGTAAGGATGTGAATACACTGCTTTAAAAAAAAAAAAAAGCAGCTGGCACGTGTAGGAGCAAAACTAGCATTCGGTGAAGAGGAGGAGATTGCTATTCTTGATGCAGACACAGAATTTCTACTTGTGGAGTCCTACCTGGATGATAGGTTGAACTACAGTCATGTGTGATGGAAGAGAGGAAGTCAGTTGTGGCTGGAAATTTCTACAGATAAAAGTGGGTCCTCTATCTGCCTTTTATACTCAAAAAGAAGGATCTGTTGCAATTGCTTGAAATCAAAGATAGCAAGCAGTTGCTTTTAAGTTCTTTTATTTCAGAATATTGGAAATTGGTTTGATTTTAAAGAGTCCGTGCGTCCTTGTTTCCATCAGTTCAGCTTTTCCATCATGATCAAATTTTAAATAACAGTATTCACAGAAAAAGAACTTAGAAATGTAAGAAGTAATGCCGATGCTTGGATGCGAGTCTGCAGGGACCTGTGGATGTTCAAAAGCTGTCTGGACATGGTCCTGGGCACCTGGCTCTAGGTGGCCCTGCTTGAGCAGGGGCATTGGGCACGGTGACTTCCAGAAGTCCCTTCTAACCTCAACCATTCTGTGATTCTGTGAAGGGAATATGAACCTCCAAAGTCGTGGTACACATGCCTAGTCCCCATGCCGCTGTCTCGTAATTCAGAGATACCTGCATATTCTAGGATTCTAGAAAACCCTGTGAATTGCAAGTATTGGCAGCCCCTGAAAGCCACTTCATTCCTTGCTAACCATTGGATGCTGCTTTAAGTTTGCTACTTTTCCTTGCATTCCTAACTACCTAGGCTTTTCCAGTTTGTTTGTTATTCTGTTTTCTTTGTATTTTGACATGTTATTTTACTACACTGAGAACTGGATTAGCTTGGTAAAATACAGAGACTATTAGAACAGGTGTTTTAAGAGGACGAGTGAAGTCTGCAGCTGTTACAGTAATAAATGTATGTAAAAGATGATTGACAACTAAGGAGGAGGAAGAAAGGATGTATTCGGTTCCTCCTGAGGATTAGGAATCTAGGTTTTGCAGTGATGGTGGGGAAGTGCAGTGGGGTTTTTTCCTAGTACGTTTACGATACCTGTGCAGTAGATACATACCAAGATTTTAAAATCTCACAAATCTTAAAAAGAGCTTGTTTTGGGACATATGCCATAGATATGAACTTCAGAATGTCATACTTGACAGCTGTAGACTATGACTACAGTCTTGACATAACTGCAGTTTCTTGATGGTGCTTAGATCATGATTATCCTGTAGTGCAAGCCCGGGCAGTGATTTCTTTTTGAATCACTTTTTTTCTCCAGAATGGACTCATGTCTTCCAAAACTTGGATTGGATGACGTTCAGAACTCAATGTTATTCTGGCTTTGAATACGATGAAGGAAGATGGATTGAATTTAAAAACGTTTTTTGCGTGTCTTACCTCTTGACTCTTACTGAGCAACGTCTGCTTCTTGGAAGAGTTTCTCAAAGGATGTACCTGGGGCATGTTTCAGTGAAGATTTGTTAGCTTCTGTGGGGAATTTCTTGCCCTTCAGAGAATTCTGAGTAGCTAGTTGCTCAATATCTAGAGCATTCGCCATCCATATGGGATGCTAGCATTGAAGTTGACTTGATTTGGAACAGGGACTTGAACTCGATTCTCCTGGATAAGTGCTTTGCTGCTTTTTATTTATGCTATGAAAGGCATTTCTTCCTTTCTAATGTAGAAGGAAGATAGATGTCTGAGTGCTTCACTTTGTCACAAAATTGGGTTCTTGTCTCCTGGCCAGCCTTGCTTTATAAATGTCATTCAGAGCACTTAACAGTGCTTAGCAAAGACTTGCTGTGGGAGAAGCCTAGATAAAAATCTCTTAAATAGAAATGAAAAAGTAATTTGAGGATGTTTTCTGCCAATCAAGTTGTTCCTACTTACTGAAGAGAACACAGTAGGGGTTCCTCTGTCTACTTTCACTTACAGGAACACCATGGGAATATTTCCTCAGATACGCACAATATACTCTTGTATGAAGTGGCTGCTGTTTCCCTGCTTTGGGATTCAATTCACTTAGCTTAAGGCAAAAAGTAAATAAAATGCATTGCTACTTATGTACTCTTGAGGCATATGTAATGCAAATATAATGCTTTAGCTTCAGGCTAAAACTTGTAGCAATCAAGTGGTAGACCTCCCTGTCCATCTCAATCCTGTAAGCCAAGTTTGCAGATCTAAACGTAATTCCAGCATGTTTCTCGGCGCAGGCAGGTAACCTGTGTGTGTTCCACCTCCCAATGTAGGTGAACCAATAATGGCAGCTCTTGTTGCCTCATGGGGGGAGGGGATTGGATTAAAGCAGTAGGCAAAATTTCTTTATAAAGTTGGTGTGATGGTGCTTCATGAACTTTGTGAACAGTGTATATATTTTGTGCTTGGCAAACCACGCGCACAGAATGGTTCCAGAAGCCCTAAGGCAAGAGAAAGCTAGCAGGGAGCTTGGAGGTTGAACAGGGGCTGTGAAGGGTACCAGTGACAGAGGGAATTTCCTTCAGGATTGGAGAGGGTGAGTGGAGTTTGTTGCAGCACTGGCAATGAGTCGGCCGGAGGCAGAGAACTGCCTGCAAGGACAGAGTGGATGATGTTTTAATTGCGTTCAAACTTCTCTTGAGGGTTTTTTCCCAAGCCTTCTGGTCATCTGTAGATCGTACTGTCTAGAAGACCCAGGCAGTTTTCATTTTATTGCTCGTATTTGTAGTCTTGTTGCAAAGATGGGAACAGGACAGCAAGAGGCAATAGTAGCTTTCTCATTTAATACCACAGATGGGATTACTCTCTGCTACTGTTCTGGGGGTCATAGAAAATGCTTGTCTGGTGTAGCTTAAGGCTGCCACTCTCATCTTTGATGTACGTACAGTGTTTGTAAAAGATCGGTTGAGCCTTTCAAAACCAGAAGATGGTGGTGCTGCAGGTTCAGTCTAACTCTTGGCCTTTCTGAGCAGAGATTCTGTCCGTCCTGACGTGCCAATCAACAATCTGTTCTTTGCCAACTGTAGTTTTATATCTTTTTTTTTTTTTCTCCCCCTGCACTGCATGGAACAAGTGGTCAGTCTGTTGTTCATTGAAACTTTCTTGGAATTCGTTTGTGCTGAAGCAGGGGTGAAGTGTTACCATGGGAGGCAGAAGACAGGTCTTCCCCTTCCACACCCCACAACTTCATCTTACTCTCTCAGTGCAGATACAAGTGGAGGGTGACTCCCATATCAAAAAGGGCAAAGGGAGAGGCTCCGTTTCATTCCATGTGGGGACAATGGAGGCTGTAGATGCAGAAAAGAGGAGACTCCTACCTTCCCATCGCTGGCTTTCAATCTTTTTAACCATATGGCTCTGGCCTGTTTTCCTTCTCTTTTCTGAATTTATCCCCTTTTTCTGCCCTAGTCTGCTCTGCCATCCTAATCTTCCTAGTACACAATCACATGGGTAATTAAGGGTAGTAGAATTAGGGTGCTCTGCCTAACGTCCATCCACCTGTGGTGGGGAACACTGTTGGTGACAGGCTCGTCCCTCTTTCTTTCCTCCTTGCCTAAACTTTGGCCAAAGTTCAGGCTTTGAACTGGTTTCTGCTAGTGCGGGGTCAGATTCCAGTGACCCACCCGCCCGAATGCAGAGATGTCACCTCTTTAGTGTGCAAGGTGTTACATGTGTAGTGGCAGTGGGAAACTTGTCCTCAACGTTGGTAGTAAATGCTGTGCAGCGGTGAATAGGATCGCTGCGGAGACTTGCAACTGTAGTCTGAGCCACCACTGCGGGGAATATTGCTACGTCTTTTCATCCTGTTGGATCATTGGTTTTATTGTCATTCCTGTGTCGCCTCAGAACATTTCCTTCAAAATTAGATGTTACACTTAAATAAGATTTTTCAACCTTGCCGCAGCGAGACATCTTCGGGTTTTTTTTCTTTGAATATAATATATAGGTAAATAAAAATTTGCTTACTTGAAGCATGAGTTGAGGAAGTCGTTTTGTTGCAGTTGTTTTGGAAAGGGATAAATTGTGCCCTCTGTGTTGTGCTTTTGCAATACTGTAGTTCCGGCAATTTTACTAGTCACAGAGCGTGTAAGTCGTGTATCTACTTCTCTTAGGATCACTGGGACTTCCTTGGCATGGGGCGTACAGAGGAGTTCTCAAGCCATACATACGTAGGTCACAGTTTAACACATCCACGAGTAGGGTGCTTTTTTTACTTCTTAGATGCTTTGTGACTGCCTATAGCAAACAACTGATACAAGCTTTTGTTTAAAAGAGTTAATTTTGTTAAGAACACGTAGATGTGGAAATCACCTACAAGATCGTGTTTCAGTGTCTTCTGAAGAAGACTACCTTTTTAAAAATCTTTTTTATTGGGGGGACACAGGGAGAAGCAGATCATGGGTTACCTCAAGATGGCCTTAGAGCAACAGTGTAGTTTGCATATACAGTCACATTTTCTTGTCTTTGCCTTCAGTGTTTCACTTGCTGATCCCCTTGTTTTTTCATCTCCAGACAGTTCTCAAACATATACATAAAGGCACTGTTATATTTTCTACATTGAAAAAAGCACAGAAGGCAATTGCCGTTTTTTAATGTATTTGTTTAATCTGCAGTAAAAAAAAAACAACAAAAGGAAACCCAACTTTTCTAAGCATATGAGTGATGTACTTCTAAAACAACATAATGATCAAGGTCATTTTAATTTTAAAAAGCAGAAACTCAAATTTAACAGGCCTTGAAATCCCACTTTAAGAAGTTTTTAATTTAAATATTTCAAAGCGAGTCTGTTCTTCAGATTAAGGGAAGGTGAAGCTTATATTAAAAAAAGCTACAATAGAGCAAAATACTGAATTCTATTCTCATTCTCATTTAACACTTTGCTTTTTATATATACAGTTTAGCATTCCACATGAGGTTGTCTTTATTTTCTTTAAGCCACGATTATGTCAAATTAATTCCTCTTTTCTGTGTGTCACGCAGTGTTAATAACATTACTAGGCTTGCAACATCTCAAGAGCTGTTTAGTCACAAAAATGAATGCTCCAGAAACTGAACTTTAAGAAAAATCGGACCATTCTGTGTATAAAGCCCGTTTGGATGGCTCCGTAAATTCAGCGGTAGGGTTCAAGATGTATAGTATGTATGAAGGCAGCGTAATACCTCTGTCTTTGTTTTTCAATGCTAGAAATCCCAAGTCATTCCATCTTTGTGAGTGTTTCAGTTTAGTAACTCCCTTAGAGATTTAATATGTAATAGGATCAATCCCAATAATTGCAGAGCTTGCCTAAAAAAAAGGAGGAAGGTTAGAAACAACCTCCCTCCCCCCCCCCCTTTTTTTTTTTTTTTAAATTTATTTCTTTTCTCCTTACTCATAAGCAGTTTCTCTTGCAGGGAACATAGGTTAGCTTCAGTGGAGCCAAAGGAGCTAGCATGAATGGCTGCTATCCATGTGGAATAAAGAGGGGTTGTAATCTTGTGTCAAAAGTGTCTAGTTTAAGGATTTATAAATACAGTGGCTGTTGTAGATTCTGAAGGGTCTTGAGACTCTTTGGTCTGCAACTGCATGTAAATACTCTGCCGTAGTAGCTGGATAGCAGATACTTGTTAGACACTACAGTGGTATCATGGATACAAGATTCTTGGTGCTGGGCTTTCTTTGATGTTGGGATGTGCGAAGGGTTTTGATTCTGCAGCCACGCACATTCCCTTCCGCAGCCCCTTTTCCTGCCGTTTGTTTCCGATTTAGCACAATATGCGCTTTCCCGTGGCCCCTGGAGCAGCTTTGTGGGAAAGGTATGCTGTAATTGGTTTATAACCATTCATAATAATGACCTGGCAACTCAGTATGAGTAGCAACGGGGAGCAACTTAACTTGTGATTTATTTAAGCGAGCTACATGGATGAAAGGTACTCCCAAGTGTACGAGTTGAGCTAGTTGCCTAATTGGACGTAAATTTTCACAGCTCGCTTAGAAAGAGAGGGGTTTGTTATGAAAGGCTGAATTTGGATTTATGAGCAAGCTTCTGGACTGCTAAACCCATCTGTGAGCAAAGTTTAATATTGTCTTTTTTTTGGGATGTCTTAGTTTGTGAATTCAGTAGGAGCTAGTATACCCTTGTCATTTGTAAAGCTAATGGAATGTTAACGTAAGATTTTTATTTACAGTTAGAATATCTGACTTGGCTTTTGGTGCAGTAACACCCCCTTTGGTTTTAAAAGCCAGGATGGGCACCGCTGCTTTGGTTGTAGTCTTTTTCCAGTTTGCCGTCATTGCATTCCCGCTTATTTTCTCAAGGATCCGGATGGTTTTTCTCACACGACGCCCATGATGCGAGCGACCCACCAGCTGCAGGGCATGATGATGCGGCAGGCGGTACGGCAGCCTTGGTAGTTGTAAGGCCACGGGTAGTAGCCCATGAGAGGCTCGCAGATCCGCTGGCACTGTGTGTAACTGCGTCTGCATTCAATGCAGCACACGCCCAGGTGATCCAGCATGGGGTCAAAAGCCATCCCTTCACCTTCCAGCTGCTGCAGAATGGGAAAGAGTAAATGTCATTCAGGTGCCGCCGTTCTCAGAGAACGGAGAACATACCGATGCTCCTGTTAACCCTACAAAGGGTAAAAACTGAAGTCTCGGTCCTGTGGAAGTTAACAGAGCTACTAACTGACCCATGCATCTTACTTTTTTTTTTTTGCCTTTTTNTTGCTCTGTTTGGTAGGAGTATAGAATTGGTGCAGTCACCCATGGAAAATGGAAAGGAACAACAGGGAGCTCGAACTTCATTATTTTTCTTCTACAGTCCTTCCAAAGATCCAGCAGCAGTAAACTCCCAAGTTTTAAATACTAGGGATGGAAAAGATTTCAAGACAATTATCCGGGTCTTTTATGTAGACAACAATGTCTGAAGTGCGTGCTGTATTTTTAATGTTTTAATTTTTGTGTTTTAATGCTTTTTACAGCATTCCCAGGAAACTATTCAGTAAGCCTTTACCCTGAAGTTTTCTGAATATTTCCCCCTTGTCTTTCAGTCTGCTTTTTTTTTCCCCCCACCCTCTGCCACACTTAGGTGGACTGTGGACAGTGAGAATTCTGCCTGGTCTGTATCTGACAGTAAGGAGTTACATGGAGCAAGGCATGCAGAAAATATATAAAAGCAGGCTCTTGTTACTGCCTTCACCCTTCAAAATTCCTTTCTGGGAGAAAAAGTAACCTGGATAGTCTACTTTTTGAAACTCATTTGTTCTTTTCCCATCAGTGGCACTTCAAGAAAAGCAGCAGCAAAGAGCAAATGCTGGAGTAACACTTAGCTTTTTACCTGAGCATTTTTCATTCAGAAAACCAGCAGCAGACCAAAAAAGGGAGGCACAAAAAGGTGCCGTCCCTGGTCTGGGCTTGTACAGGGCTCTAGTGACAGCTTGGTGTCGTTCGGGCCCCCAGCCCTGAGAGCAGGGAGGGTGTCGTTTCCTCAGGCAGGATTCATCATCCTGGAATTCGGGTATCTGCAGTGGGACCTTCTACACCTGAGGTCACCATCCAGACTCCACTCATAGTGGGTGAAAGAGAAATGGCTCTAGGGAGGATTAATTTCATCCTATGGGAAAGACCTACAGTGGAGTTAGCGGTCCTTTTGAATTGGACGAATCTGCCTGTGAGGAAAGCTTGGATATAGGAATTTAGGCCATGACTGTTAATGAAGGTGAATCCTGCCCTGCAGGCTGAGGTAAGCCTGGTGACCGTATCTGGTGAGACCTTCTCCATTTGGCCCAGGGTCCCTCTGCCTGGAAGAAGGGACCCAGGGTAGTTGTTCCGGCACTGCCCTCCAGAGACGGGGCAGCTTGGGCCCCACGGACATGGTCACGTTAGCAGCTCTGAGAAGAAGTTACATTCCAGTGCCACTGCTGTTTTACTGACCTCGTGAGAGCGTCAATTTAGATCCACTTTATTTGGAGTGATTAATTTAAGTTTAATTAAGGGATGTCAACTCGGCAGAATGCTGTCACAGTATAATGATCTCCTGCTGTTGCATAAATGTCAAGTCAGAGCTGGGACTTGCTTCCAAAGCAGGAGGCATTTATCTTGTGACAGTGTTGTATTAAAATGACTTACTCCTGCTGCACCAAATGGTGGGTATAAATTGGCTGGCGCTGGTGCAGTAGACTGGAAGGTGCCTACTGTATGGTCAGTTTTCCTGCAGCGCGGCAAAGGTGTTGGGACTCAGCGTGGCAGCTCCTGTGCTCTTTCTGTGGGCTGCTTCCTCTTGAAGAGCACGAACAAATTTCGTGATTCTCAACCTCCACACACTGCTGCTGTCTCTTAAACAGGTTCTCTTTCTGTGAATTGCTTGCTAGACTAGGACCACGAAGATGATTAGGGGGCTGGAGCATCTTTCTTATGAGGAAAGGCTGAGGGAGTTGGGTCTCTTTAGTCTGGAGAAGAGAAGGCTGAGGGGGGATCTCGTCAATGCTTACAAATACCTAAAGGGAGGGAGCCAGGAGGAGGGGGCCAGTCTTTTTTCAGCAGTACCCAGTGATAGGACAAGTGACAATGGGTATAAAATCGAATATAGGAAGTTCCATCTCAACATGAGGAGGAACTTCTTTACTTTGAGGGTGGCAGAGCACTGGCACAGGCTGCCCAGAGAGGTGGTGGAGTCTCCGACTCTGGAAACATTCAAAACCCACCTGGACGCCACCCTGTGCAACCTGCTGTAGGTGGACCTGCTCTGGCAGGGGGTTGGACCAGATGATCTCTAGAGGTCCCTTCCAATCCTTAACTTTCTGTGATTCTGTGATACTCTGAGAGAGAAGAGGCCGAGAAGACAGACTTATTTGGCCTAACCCTAATCTCTTTGCAACCAGACACTACTACTGCTTTCCTCTGTAGTAGTCATTGCTGAGACTAATTTCTATTTGAGGGCAAAATACGTTTCTAGCCACTGGGCTCTATCTTTACATTGTCAGTGCACGGCAGGGATCAGCTGTCTGATCAAGAGCAGCTTTGGTTTGTTGTCAGATGGTGCTATCCTTGTTGGATTGCTCTAGTGCTCCTTTCGTATGGACTTGAACCCTGAAAAGCCACTTGGCATTAATTGCTGTAATCTTGCTACCACAAGCACTTGTGCCTGTTTCAGACAGGAGTCTAATGAAAACAGGGGTGAAGGGGAGAGAAGAGGACTGGGGGAAGACTTTTTTTGAACTTCTTAGAAGGTTTTTTTATAAGTTTCTACTTTTGGAGAAAAGCTGAACAGCCAAAGGCTGTGCGGATTACGGAAAGACAAACAAAACCCACATGACCAGTATTTACCTGTCTAGAACAGTCTGGGGCTCTGAAAGAAAACTACAGTGCAAATACTTACATTATATGGGTTGTCTGGATTAAGTGTCTGATCGGTTTCTTGTCCCATTGGCCTGGTTTCATTAGACTGATGATCAAGCTCCTGAGTCAGCTGTGTGATGGGTGACCTGGTGTTTACTTCTTCAGCAGCGAGTTCCAAGTCTTCTGTATCAAAGTTTGATTCTGATTGGCGTTTGTTTCTCTTCATTTCTCTCCTTTGGTTATCTGGAGAAATAATCACAGGAGGATAATGTTACCTTCAGCGTGTCCTCGTATTTATCCACACTCTATCTAGGGTTTCAGTAATTTCTTTAAATGTTTTTTAAAAAGGGGAGGGAGGCAGAGGGAAAGACAAAACTGTACGATGGCAAACTTGATGAACATCCCCATGGATGCTGGCCTTCCCGTGTTGTATCTGCACCCGGTGTCAGTCCAAAGGGCTGTGAGATTGCCTTTTTTTCCCCCTTTCTTCCTCCCCCTTAGGCAAAATGGGTGTGAGGAGATTTGGTTGGATGTTTTGGGGTTGGTTTTTTTTTTGACCCACCCTGTGGTCACTGGTGCTAACTCAGCAGCAGTTGCCACCACTAGTAAGGCCAGTCATATGTATGCATCTCATTTTTTAAAGTACTTTTGTGACAGACTGGTGTGCTGTTCCCAAGCACAGCTGGTGAAACTAGTGGAAACAGCTTCTGGACAGCTTTGGTACTGCTCTTTGTTGCCTGGTGGGATATGCCAGGTCATGAGAAAAGTGGAAAATATTGGCAGTTAGGATCCACAGGTGCTCTAAAATGTGATGGGATTTTGTTGTGGTTTGGGTTTTTTTTTTTCCCCACCCACCCTGTTTGAGTGTTCCAATATTAACTGGACTAAGGAGGAGTTAAATCTTTTCAAGCCTTCTCCTCTTCTCCCAGGCCTGGGAGTTACCTGGAGAAGTTGCTGTCTCCCTGGTGACTCCCGAACGCCTTTTGCTAAGCCTGGCTGTGGGTGATGGGAGCACTTCAGCCCTGGGACTGCCCCCAGGACCTCATAAATTTCATCTGCCAGTTGCCTAGCTAAAGCATCTCGTCCTTCCACTCCACTGAAATCCTCTGGAGAAGTGGGGTACAAAACGGGACAGGCTATGGTCCCAGATCAGGAGCTTGATGTTCCCCAACCCTTGACCAGCTATAGTGTTCCTGCTACCTGGTGTCAGCTGCCTAAACATTTTGGGAGCTAGTCTAAGCCGTTTTCTTGTCCTTCTGTAGGAGGCTGACCTCTCTGGGAGTGTTTCCCCTCATAGTCAGTCACCCACATGAGCTATATAAGTTGTCTCAGGAAATACAGGTATGGGAGGTGTCTAGTAAATGTGGATAAACTCCAAACCCGCATCTTGGCACCTGGGAAGACAGGCTGGGCAAGGGAGGAAAGGATCCTGGTTTCCCAGATGCGCAAGTCTCGCTGGCAAACCTGATTTGGGGAAGGCATTTAGATGAAGGGAGGGATAACATACTTTTCAAATAAAAGAAGCGTTACCTTTGGGATATGTTGGTCGCAGCCAGAAAATTGGAAGATCCCCGCAAAGCTCTAAAATTTTGGGGCTTAGGAAACTGTTATGCTTGATAGGCTCATCTGCAGCCACCCAGATAAGGGAGTTTTCGTCGAATCTCACAGGCATGATTTCATCTTCCTGCAAATAGAAGAGCATAAATCCTTTGCTAGCTCAGTGAACAGTCATGTGCCTGGCGTGCTCTTAATTCTTGAGCATCAAACTGTATAATCGTCCGCTGCAGCTAATACTGCATCCTTGTATTTCACGAATGGGAACTGATTGGAGTGAGCCAAAGCCAAGGTAAAGGTTGCCACCGCTGAAATGATTGGCAAAACCACTGCCAGCTTTGCTGGGGCTAAGGTTCCACCTGTCTCTCTCAGAAGGCTTTGGCCCCGTGTACGAGGACCGGCTGCCAGAGATCTTTCAGCCCAAAGCGCCAGATTTTCAGGTGGTAGAAACGGTGAAGATTTACCACCTTCAGCAGCGCGGCCATGAAATGCTCCAGCTAAAATCAAGACCCTGATCTTTTATCGTGCCCCGCTCTCATTTGATGTACTCCCAAGAGATAACTGTATTTACAATGGGCGGAGGGAGGGGAACTCTTGTTCAAAAGCTTTACAGCAGATTATAGCTTGAGAACTGCTCCAGCTTCCAGTTTTAAGGCAACGTGATCGGTCTGATTAAAGGTCTCGTTTGGTGAAAGCAATTCAATTGACCAAAAGCTTGAAGTGCGAGTTAAAGGAGCCTGCCTTTTTGAAGTGTACCCTGCAGGTTTTTGGTTCATATCTTCAAAGTAATGTAGGAAAATGCCAGTGATTGATTCTTTAAAGTTGTTAGTTCAAAGTATTATTTTACATAAAATGTGTAAGTATTTTATAGCAACAGTGAAATATTAAAAGAAAACCAACTTGTGAATCATGAAAACCAGTATGATTTCAAAGTTAAAATTCTAAATTGCTTCCATAAAAGTCATCAAAACTTGTTATATAACTGACTAGATCAATTTATTCCGTCGAGTTGCTGTTCCTTTAATGTGTTTATTGATTTCTTTTGTAGGTCTCAAGTCATTTAAGTTCGCTATCCAATCTGTCTAGTGAGAAGTGCTCTTTATTTATATTCTCCCACTTAAGCTTTTATCAGCATGAGAAATATCTGAATCTAGTTTTCAGAAATAAAAATATCCTTTGTTTCTGTTTGAGATGATCCTGACTTTTAAGCAGGTGGATTTTGGGTATCTATAAAAGCTTATTTTAATCAACCATTTTTATAGGCAGTGTTAGTTATGATACATGTTGTAAGACAGTGGCATACGTATACTTTCTCCTAAATATGTGTGTATCAGAGAAGGGACTTGCTCTGGAAAAAGAAATACTACTTTGCCATTCCCGTCGTGCATCTAACCCGGAAAGCCGAGCAACAGGCAAAGGTTAATATCCCAGCGGTAGCTTGTTTTATCCTCAGCACGTACGATTTATTGCAGCGGTTGTGTAGGTGATGCATCTTTGGAGAAGATGCACAGAAAACAGGACAAGGGGCTATGTTTGCTGTAGCCAGGTAGAAGACTAGAAATAACTTTTTCACTATTTTAGGATAATGTCTTCAGGACTGTGACTTTATTCTCAGAAAAAGATGAAAAACTGGAACCTTGACTTCAGGCAATAGTGCTAATGAAGTCAAGAAACCCAGCCTGCCTTTAAAATAAGGCAAGGCGGGAAGGATCTAGGTCCCTGCCTGGAATTTGGGCAAGATCTCCTCCCTGTCATGGGGAAAATCCCACCAACTTCAGGGATCTCTGTAAGGTGCCTCGCTGACTGGATTTAGAGAGGCCTTTTTTTCCTATTAATTTTAAAGCAGATGTTCTGTAATCATAGCAGCACTGCAGGTAGGTGCATCATCGGCTGTGCCGCTCTCCCAGCTAATTGTATCTGCTTTTGTTTTCTCTGGAGCGGCACAAACCCAGGGAAAGTAGTTGTGGATCTCCTGTGCTCTCCTGCCGGTGGCTGAGCCCCCCACCAGCACCCAGCCTCAGCTGTACTGCAGTCACTGGAGCCTCTCCTGTGCGAGTGATGGGTTTGGGGGTCTGAGCTCTGGGAAACTCAGGCTTTGTGCACCTAAAGCCATAGGTAAGGAGAGGTTTTGGCAGGATCTGGGTGAGAACTGCAGCTTTTGTGGTGGGTGCGATGCAGATTCCATGAAACTTAGTTAACATGATGTCCTAAAATGGAGTCTGATGCTGTTTAACAAGGCAAATTCTTTATTTTTTTTTTAATAAGGCTAATTCTTAATTTTTTTAATGATTGTTTTGTCTTAGTTAGCTGAATTTTTGCAAGAATGTTTTCCGCAGTTCCCCTTTATTGACCTTTCAGAGGACTTGAGTGATGGAGCCCCTGCTTCTGCTCAAGAGTGTTGATAGAAATCTCCTGGGATCTACCACTAGCTGTCTTTGCATTGACTAAATGCTTCCTCTATACTTGCCCTTCCAGCACAGCCTGATCTCAAGCAGATCCGCTTGTCGTTGAGGTCTCCCATGGATCTGCTAGACCCTGGTCTATGGCTTCCCCCAGTCCCTAGTCTGCAAACTCCTGCGGTGCCCCTGGATATATACTGTAATAAGTACATCTCTGACACCAATCTTGCTTTTCTTAAATTTCAGGGACCCCTTGCAATCCATCAGTGAACCCTCAACTCTCCACAGGTGACTGCTCGTTGCAGGGGGCTAGGACTACATGACTTTAAAGGTCCCTTCCAACCTAAACCATTCTGTGACTCTGCGACTTCGTCAGTGGCTGTCGTATGTCATTTTTATGTGTATTCAAATACCCCTTTAAGTCCTTCTCCATACAAAGAATTTAAAATAAATAAGTAAATTACCCCTTACCAGCTCAGATGAGAGGCTCGCTTTAGTCATAGCATCCACTTCGGGGACGTGAGCTTTTGGCTGAGCTTTGATGTAACACTTTTCTCCTTCAGCAAAACGGATTCCAGTTATGCCCTGCAAAAGCAGAAGGCAGGGGGTTGTGCGCAGCCCTCCAGCCCCCCTCCCCGCCCCCAAGAAAGTGCTTGAGCTCTGCTGAAATTGCCACTGAATTTTCACTGTGAAGGTTAAATTTTATTTAAAACCAGATGCAACAAAGCGCTCTTCCCTCATCATTTTAGCTTTACAGTTTTGGTCAAATGGGTCTAGAAGTTTTCCACTCGGTTTCTGAAGGATGGGGGTGTTTTATGTAAGTGTCTCCGTGCCAGCCGTAGGCTACTTGAAGTAGCTCTGTTAAGGAGTTAGCTGACACGATTTGAACCGTAACTTAGCACCTAACGTAGGCAGCCTCGAAATTGTGTTAGCTGGTGGCGCGGTACCCTTGTGACTTACAAAAATATGGGGGCTGCTTGGTCCGATTTATACACATAAGGGGCTGTGACAGCAAGGGGAGGCTCGTGGCGGGGAATTTGGTGCAGAAATCCGTGTGTGGGACTTCCTTCATCTGGCCTACAAGGGTGAAATGCAGTTGCCTAAACCATGGATGTCTAGTTTTAAGTAAGAGAAGGCTCCCAGTGGCTCCAGAGGGCTGCAGGCCTCCTGCAAGTCTGGGGTCGTATCTGACAGCCCTATGCTGGAACCTTGGATACCAACACTTGGGCGGCAGAACCTTGTCTGTAGTTTCCATGTTTCTGCAAAAGAGCTGTCCTTTATGTTATGAATTCGGATACTTTCTTGTAGATGGCAAAATTTGCATGTTTTTCATAGGGTTGCATGAGCTCCATCTGACCACCTAAATATAAATACGTACTGTCATTGGAGTTTTTCTGCCTAGCCTGTGGCTGCCAGGCCAGGGGGGCACGGGTGTCATCACAGCCCCTCTCATCTGCCTCCTATGGCCATCATAGATACTGTAGGCATCTAGTAGGGCTTGAGATGGACCAGCACTGAGGCACCTGAGTCTGCCTGCAAGACCTGTATGGTCGGACAGACACCCACCAAAACAAAATGACTGATTCTAGAGCAGTGAGAAGAGGCGGGGTGGCTGTGCAGGGATGAGTGCACAAGTGAATGAGACTTTGTGGTGCGCTGAGCGTGCTGGGAACATCCTAATATTGCCAAATCCAAGCCTTCACCGACCGTGCAAACGTTCGAGCGGTGCCAGTCAATCCAAAGCTGCTAATGTAAATGCTTGGCTGTTGGAAGCCCAACTCTTCAATTCCTTCCTCCTTTATGTGCGTTCTTGGCTCAAAACCCAACTGGCAGTATCCCTTTGCTCTGGCTGAGCCTGTCCCCAGCCTGCCGTAACTACACGTGGGCATGGTCCCTGGGAGGTGCCTTCAGCTGGTTGGTGTCGGGAGCTGATTTCTGACCCGGTTGCGACAGCGGCGCTCATGGAGGCAACAGTGAACTCAGCATCTCTCCAGTGGGCTGGTGCTTTTAGTGCAGATGTGGAATGGTGAAGGCAAAGGAGAAGAACCCTCGTTGTGGGTGCTCTTATTCAGCTGCTAATAATGTTGCTATGGTGACGTTAACGAGAGTTTCATAAAGGCTGAGCTGCCACTGTCGGGAGAAGAGGGGGTCCTGCGTCTCCTGGAGTGGATTTGTTTGTGCTGGCTGAGAAGCCAAGGAGCTGAATTTCCTCGCCTTTCTAGACTGAACAAGTGGAAAGTGGCTGCTTCAGAAGCCCTGGGCAAGTCTTCCTGACCTTTGTTTCAAGTGACGCTTTGGCTTACAGAGGGGTTTAACTCTAAAGTTGAGTGTTTTCACACCTGAGATCATTAATTGCAGGATCCGGGCCCTGTAAATAGGTTTCTGCAACACCACGTGGATGTGCCTTGAGTGGTGCCAGAGGTGGTACAGCTCCATGAACCGCTCTATCCGAGCTGTTGAGCTCTGCTGGGATTGGGCATGTGTTAGCCCGGGCTCTGTGCTGAGCTGCTGCAGCCAAGCCCCTGGGGCACCCGAGTGTGTTTGCTGCCAGCCCAAGTGGGTGCGTTCGGCGCAGGGATGCGTAAGCTGTGCTAAACACCTCCATCCTCACCCCTGGGGATGAACCCAGGCCAAGCTGTGGAGAGCAGCTCCCCCATCCATGATCTCGGGGCAGAGCATGTTGCCCGGGTCCAGCACTGTATGGTGGTCTCTCCTGGCACTTGCTTGGCTTACCGTGCTCCTAAAATGGTGAAGTTTTGGGGAGGGGGAGGTGGTTTTTTTGGTTCAGATCATGAAATCCTGTGGGGACGGTGTCGCAGCCTCCCAGAACAGTTTTTCTAGCAAGACCCCAAGGGCACGTGTTGCAGCTGTGTTCAGTGGTTTGAAAATGCAAAGTGCTCCTTGAAGCCAAACCTGATGCAGCCTAAGCCATACCCCTTCCCAGAGTGGGACCTGGCACGACTTATCCCCAAAAGGCACTTAGACTTTGTTTTGGAGGAAACTGCCGGTCTTGCTGGGAAAGCAGGCCATGAGAGCGTGGATGCTTGTGGTTCCAGCCAGTTGGGGGACCGGAACCTGAAACCCCCTGGGGCAAAGCGGTCAGGGCAGGGCAGGGTACCCTTAAGAGCTCAGCGCTGGAGCATGTTACCTGAAGGGCAAGTGTGGTGGTACTTACAATCTGAAAATCATGAACTTCAACAGCCTCTTCGCTCCCGCTTCCTGTTTTGAATGTCTCCAAGTTGTTCCCAGCATCTATTTCCATCGATCCATCTTGCACTTTTCCATTAATGCTCATAGTGTAGTGAACGTTGTACACCTGGAATCGACAAAAGAGCAGTAGCGCTTGTCAGCAATTGCTTATTGTCTTCCTCCTACACCAGGCCATGGGTCAATCTGACTGTCATAACCCTCCTTGGCTCCTAACTTTTATTTCTGTAGGCATTTGATAACCCTCCAGCAACCAGCACCACCCTACTGCAACACTTCACCGTCGGGGCAGGCCGGCAGTGTGGCAGGTTGCCCAGAGAGGTTCTGAAGTCTCCATCTTTGGAAGTTTTCAAGGCCTGACTGGAAAAATCCCTGAGCAGCTGGCTCTGACCCCACAGCTGTCCCTGTCTCCAAACTGGAGACCTCCTGAGGTCCCTCCTCCTCAGTTTGACTTCAAAAACAATGTGGGGTGAGTCCACATCCGGGCTCACTCTGACTTAAGAACCTTCTTTGAGCTCACATTTTAGGAATCACTTCTTATGCTGGTATGATTCCCTCTGGAGAACAGGAGCAAACATCCTACTCCGAAGGAGGCCAAGCCCTATTTATCTCTTAGGACATTCTGCTGAGGCGCAGGAAAACGGGTTCCTTTTGAATATGAACATGCTTCCCAGCTTGTAATGGATGTGAACTTTATTTAAATTGGATGTGAAGTTGTATAGACTCATCTTTTCCTTGTCAGCGTATTTGCTCTTATACTATTTTCGATGAGGAAAGCGGCAGCATGGTTTGTGTTTGTCGGAGGACCACAATCTGTGGAGGGGGTTTGCAATTCTCTTGTGCAGCTCTCCTAAAAGTGCTGCACAAGCAGTTTACTTCTGGTCTTAAAAAAGCCTTACAGCATTTTAATGAAAAATTTACACTGACAGCTAGAGACAAATTTCTTCTTCTCTCGCCTTCGCTCAGGAAAGTCTAAGGTGCTAAAGATTTATGGTTCCTCAGTTATACGGATTCAGTCCCGTCTTCTCTGCTGTCTAGGACTCCTGTTGAACGTGGTCCATAAAACCGGACCAGTGTGCATGGTCTCCCCTGCTAGGGGCTGAGCTAGAGTTGAGACTTTGTTACCCTTGTCAGTTACGGGAGAATTTAAAGATTTAAAATAAAAATAATAACAATAAAAATGCCTTTTTTTTTTTTTAAATGAATTACCCTAAATTTAATTTTTACAGTTACTTCCTAAATGTTTGCAAGTCAAGCGCAGCTTCCTGAACTTGAAGGCAGCTTGGAAAAATAACTAAGCTTTCCCAATGTCTTCACCTGGAGATCAACTTGGAAGCTTAGTGACAACTGTGAATGTGACACCTTTTGCAAAGAGGAATTTAGATGACAGGAGCAATAAAAAAAAAAAAAAAAGGAAGCTATACTCCACAAATGCATCCAATCCACCCAGTCAGAGCTGAATGTGCTGTACCCCCTCCCTGCCTGCCCCTTCGGGTCCCTCTGCCTTTTTGAAAGACAGGAGAAGCAGATGGCTCTTACAGCGCGTGCTGGAGGTCAGCAACGCGTCCTGGCTTTTTGGTGTGAAACCTTGTACTTTCTTGCTGATGGTGTGAATTATCCCTCTGTGCAAGGGTGTATCTCACAGGGGCACCTCTGCTCTGGCTGCTGGGATTCGCACAAGGCTCTCCTTGACGGGGACTGGCGCGGGGCTGGCGGCGGTACAAACCTTCCTCTGGAGTAAATTCAAAGATACTAATTGCACTTACGGAGCCTGTTACGTTCACATGCGCACTGCCGTGTTCCAAATATGTTTTAAACCCAAATCTTATGTAAAAGGAAAGAAAAGTCTTATAAACGTGTTCTCATGCACTGATGTTTGGTTCTTAAACTGAGCAGCGGCTTCTCGCTTTTGTTCTTTGCGTGCAGGGTTTTCCCTGTGCCCCAGAAAAATGTAAATAATAGAACTTATCACGACTTTAAAAACCGCTCCACAGCTGCTGACCATAAATGCGCCATAAATGTGTGTATGCACAGTCCTACAAACCACCCGTTTGTGAAATAACGGTTCCTATTAATGGGTTAAATATAGCATTACATATCTGAGGGTCCAGGTAGGATCCGGACCAAGAATGCAGATGACGTGAAAAAGGAATTTACACGTTTCAATGCTTTTTTTGTCCTGAGAGCTGGAGTTTGCCCAGGATGTGAATCCACGGGGACTTGTTGGGGTTTGAGTTTGCTGAGGATTTGTGAGCAGAAATCAATGTAGTGTCTGTGCTCCCAAAGATCGGTTTCGTGTTCGTTAATAAACGTGCTTCCAGGAGGCTCCATCCGAACGGCCAGTGAAGATAATGATTATGGGTTTGGGTTTTGGGTGGGGTTTTTTNATCCGACCTGTCCGGTCCCGACCCACCGCGTCCTGTCCCGTCTCGTCCCGTCCTGACCCATCTCATCCTATCCCGACTCATCCCATCCGACCCGCTTGGTCCCGTCCCGTCTCATCCCATCCCGACCCGTCCGGTGCCGGCCCGATCCGACACGTCCTGACCCATCNAGGGGGGTTTGTTGGGTTGGTTGGTTTGTTTTTACCTGGAAAAATGTTGTTTTCCATGTTGTTAAACATGGAAAAACTAAAGTTCTGCTTAAAGACCTGTTTATCGACCCCCCCCCCCCCCACAAAAACCTTCCCT